>SNQJ01S0016377.1:4129-19695 GCA_010110895.2 Picea sitchensis | reverse complement strand
CCATGCCAAAGGAGCATTTTTCCAAGTTGGCATATAGCTTGTGTTGTCACAGGGTGTGCAGAACCTATTGAATATGTTGCAAGTGTTCGTCCCAAGTCTTTCTATAAATGAGAATGTCGTCAAGATACACCACTACAAAAGTATTGGTGAATGGTCGCAGAATATCATCCATCATCCTCATGAAAGTGGCTGGAGCATTTGTCGGACCAAAGGGCATGACCAACCATTCAAAAAGGCCTTCCTTTGACTTGAAGGCGGTCTTCCATACATCTGTCTATTCTATCAGGACCTGGTGGTAGCCAGACTTCAGATCAATCTTACTGAAGTATTTTTCCCCCATGAGTTGATCAAGGAGGTCGTCGATTCGGGGAATTGGGTACCGGTTTCTGACTGTGATTTTATTTAGAGCCCAATAATCAATGTAAAGTTTCCAAGTTCCATCTTTCTTCTGTACCAACACGATTAGGCTCCTGCAAGGTGATGAGCTAGGACAGATGTGCCCCTTGTGGATCAATTCTTGGATCTGCCACTTGATCTCCTCATTTTCTAATAGAGAGAGACGATAGACTCGCCCATTAGGTAGCGGTGCGCCAGGGGTCAGATCGATGGGGTGCTTGACCTGGCAGTGCAGAGGTATCCCGGTAGGCAAGGAGAAGATATCCACCTGGATCAATGGTGGCACACAAATGAAAGACAAGTGAGATAATAGAGGGATGAACAAAAGGGAACGACAAACAACTCAATGAATTATCTGCTGCAAGAAGTTTAAGTCTTAAAATAGTATTTCAAGGCATTAAACAAGTATCTAAACACAATTACTCCCACATGTTGCAATAAAAACAAATATTCACCAAAGAATTAGTTATTTTACATGTTGCATATCAGTAAATATGAGTTGTACAATAGCTAAAAGGAAAATGAAATGTACTTTGCACACATAAAAAATTCCATTCAAGATAAGAGAAAAACACATATAGATTTGAACAAAAACACATTGTCATCAAGATCATATTCACTAGGTAGAGAGATTTAATCCAATCATAGAACAAGTTCAACCAGTTTGATGTATTGATTTCCTTCCCAAAAAACCAAATCCTCGAAAGATACAAAAACTGCATATTTATCAAATTTGTAGAGACTCTCGTCCATCTGGAACTGAGGCTTAACTCTACACTATCAGTTGGAGAAAAACTTATTGAATTAACTAAAATACCTCTATAGTATAGTAATGTATACTTCAAACTTGACTTAATAAAAAAGAAGTGGTTCATATCAAACACAAATGACCTCTTATTGTGTCTTAATTTAAACAGTCTTGAACGCTAAACAACTAAAAACTACTACTAGCAATAAAAATAGGATGATGCATATGTTGGAGTAAACTAAGATTTGAAAAAAACTGACTAGGAGTGACAGAACTAAGTTCTGTATCAAGCATTGGTATCCTTGTGCATTGTTGGAGGCCAACTGGGAGATAACTGGATGTGTTTGTAGCTTCTTTAGGTACTCCTTCAAATTATCTCCTCTAGAAATCAACAAGTTTTATGGTGCTTCTTCTGGAATCTTTGATACTTCTTATGCATTTTGGAGTATAGTTTCTCCAATTCCTGGTTGTGATGTTTCAAGGTATGGAGTTGAAGCTTCAGTTTATACACATGTTGGTTGTCATCAACCCTCTCTGTTTTGACCTTAACCTGCATCTTCTTCTTATCTTTCTCTATGTTATACTTGTTGTGGTCAACCAATTCTATGCTTCTTGTTCTCGTATTATGATTGTGTATAACCTCAGGCTCTTTCCCTTTAGTTCCTTTAGTGGACCCCTATACTCCCATAGTATTGGATTTAATTTTTGGTTTAATGTATTGTAAATTGTGGCAAGGATCCCTTGCATGTGGCGAGGTGCCAATAGAATATTTCTTAGGATCAAATCCATAATCCTATATTCCCTATTGACTCGGGTCTGAAGGATACTCCTTTTTCACTGTCATAAATGTTGTTTTTGTAGCCTCATTCTCGCTAGACTTTGATTTCTTATTTTTCACTGTCATTTCCTTCAGGACGTTGACTGTCATTTCCTCCATACTAGTAAATTTGGGAATTTCATCATCCTCGATCATAATTCGCTGGGGGTATTTTAATGATGTCTTGAACAGATCCTTGGAGTTTATCCTCAATTGATTCGTAACTCTGGTATTTCTATTTTTTTTGCTTGGAAATTCAATGTTTTTCTTTCCCTTCCTTTTCCTATCCTGTCTGGATGGAGGACATGTTTTAGGAGAATCTTCTACAGGAACAACCTTCCCTTTAATTACTTCCTTGTTGCATGAAACAGGTCCAATTTTCCCTCTCATTCGAGTTAGATGTTTATTGGGTTGCAGCTCGATGGGGGTTTTCTGCTCCTCCTCTAAGTGGCTGAACAACAAAGACCTCTGTGGTGTTTCCAATGTAGGTGGGTGCACGCTGGAAGCTTTTCCACTTTTTTTTTCCTTCCCCTTTTTCGTGGAAGGCCTCAATTGCATGTGAGGGGAATCCTCCATGGGGGTTTCTGGCGTGTTTTTTTTTGAGGGTGTATTTCTTGTTTTAGGGCCTTTCCCTTTACTCATTGCAGTTTGGAAATAATTCATTGAGCTCCTAGGATTTGGAGAAAACCTAACCTCCTCACTTGCATCACCTTCATTCTGCAAATCGAGCATCTGTTCTCGTTCTTTCAATCCCACAGACTTCAAGAAATCATCACAGGGAATTTCAAGTTCCTCGAGAATGAAAGTTACCAACAATTTAATCAATCTTCAATGGTACAGGATTTTGTGAGCGGATTCAGGGTGACCTTGAACCCTCTTGGCCATTTTGGTTAGGCTCTTAAGCAGGAAATATGGAAAATTAAGCTCTTTGTCTCCACTTAGATGCATAAGGAAACAAAGGTGATAACAATGAATAATGATGAATCGACCCTCACCTGTGATATACATCTGTACTATTGTTAGGGATCCTTTACAATCTTCATTTATCCATGCCATAGGGATTCCTTATCTCTAGTCGTGGTCTTGGTGCTCGGGAAACAAGAATTTTTTGTAGAGATTGAGAGGAAGATTTCCTTTCTTGAACCATCTTTCCATGTAGACAGGGAGAGCGCAAGCTTCTCCAATTAAGTGTTTTGTGACATGAATCCAGGTATCCCCAAGAAGGGTCTGGAAGCCATCAAATGTACACACGAATAGCATATCCAAGCTTGTGTGGTGTCCTTCAAATGTTCATAGGAAATCATACCACTCGACCTTTACAAATATGTCTTTGATTTCAAGTATGGCTTCAAACAATTCCAGGCCTTGTGTCTTGGTTCTGTTCAATTTCCATCATTATCGAGGAGGAACCATAGTGGGAAGAGTAGCTCTGATGTCGATAATGCAATGAATGCAAATTTATTCATATCAAAACTGATAGTTGTGTGTTGTTTAACCCTCAAGTTGTAGTGGCCATGATGAATTGGTATAGTTCTCACGATCATAATTGGTGTCATGTAATGATGGAACTGAGTGTAATATGGCATGGAGGCACTTGTCTATGATTGCGCACGTATGCAAGCGCCAATCAAATTGTTGAAATATTTAAAATAACATATTAAATTATAAAATGATTTCAAAAATTAGCGCACCAATCCTCATTTTCAAGAATATCCTGGTTCTTGCAATGAACTATGTTCTGCATATAAAACTATGTTATACATACCATGATCTCAACCTATGGCAACTTTGATGATAATTACTTCAAATCAAATCATGACATGTAATTATACCTCAAGAAAACAAAAAGATGGTGTGAAGAATCAATCAATAAAGGTAATGCTAAAAAAATGAGTCATTTACTAATGAGGGACCAACATTAACCAACATAAAATGAATGATTTTTTAATGAAGGTATAGGGAAATGAGAGAGGAGGGGAAGGGGTGCATAATTAGGTCTCAACATTGGCTTCAACTGGGGACAACACCCCCTGTGGGGTTCTGAGACTAGTAGATCAATGCCTTGGAACTCAATAACTTTCTCCCACCTTCTTTTTCTTACCTCTGTTTCTGTCTGCCAACCATGTACATCTACTTCTGTCTCTCAACCATGTATCTCTGGAATTCAAAATTGTAATTACACCTCAATGCATTTGTTGGTATACATAGTCTTTATTCACACAAAAAGTAACTAATCAAATGAAAATGAAAAATAAAAGAAGATATGGTACAAGAAGTACCTTCCTTCCTTCTTTCAAGGAAAATAGTGTTTCAGGAAGCCCCCATTTAATGGGCCTCCAAAGATCTCAGTATTATATAGATTTTGTAAAAAAATTGTATTATTGTCTAGAACCTCAACCACCTTAAAAGGACCAAACCAAAGGTTATCTAACTTACCATGCTTAGGCTTCTCATCCCTTATGGAATCCCACCTCAAGACCAAGTCGCCTTCTTGAAATATCTCCTTCTTGGTTTCCTTGTCAAATGTTGATTTGATCTTGCTTTGGTATGCTTCAGTTGTTTGATTCAGTGCTTCTATATTTTTTTGAACCTATATAATCTAAAACATTCTCCTCTAGATGTCATTTGGATCCTCAATTTCTTCCCATAAAATTTTTAGAACTGGTAGACTGAGTTGGGTAGGGAAGACAACATGTATCCCATAGACTAGTTGAAATGATGAGGTTCCAAAAGATCTATTGGTGTTGATCCTATCAGATCACAAGGCATACTTAAGTTTAGAGTCCCGAGATTTCTTGTTTTCAGTAAAAAAATTCTTGATGATCTTTATGAGAGTCTTGTTTGATGACTCAACCAACCCATTCCCCCGAGGGTCGTAGGGTGTGGAATGTGTTAAGTAAATGTTATGGCTACCACATAATTCAATCATGGATTTGGACTTGAATGCATGGGAATTGTCTGTTATAATCTTTCCAGAGAAGTCAAACCTGGAAAAGATATTGGTCTCTAAGAAATTCATGATCACCTTGTCAGTAGTATTCTTGGTGGGCATGGCCTCAATCCATTTGATAAAGTAGTCAGTGGAAGTGAGAATCCACTTGTGCTACACATTGGAGGGTGGATTTATCTTACCTATGAAATCTAATCCCCATTGTTGAAAGGGGCCATTGGTAGTGATAGGCTTTAGGGGTAGTGAGTGTAATTTTTTTTTTCCTATAAACTTATAACATTCATTGCATGCCCTTACAGTGGTAAATACATCAGAGAAAAGGGTGGTCCAGTAGTATCCTACCCTTAAGATCTTGAGGGATGTGGATTTACAATGTTGGTGTCCTCCAAAAAATCCCTTGTGCATATCTGTTGTGACTTGTTTACATTCATCTTCATCAAGACATTTTAATAGGATGCCAGCATGATCCCTCCAATACAATTTTTGATTTAAATTGAAGAATTTTATAGCCTTTAATTTGAGAGACCTGGCCCTCGTATTTTTTAAATATGGTGGACAGTATAGATGTTTCAGAAATTAAATAACATATCTGTACCAAGGTGAAGAAGAGTAGTTTTCAGATACCTGCATGTTGTCTTGTCCAAGTTGTGTCATGGGTGCATCAGATTGGGTGAAGGTCTGATGCAATTACAACACCTTACAGTTTGACTCTGATAACAACTTGGCAAGTATCTGTCCCTTAATCAAATTGGTGGGTTTTATGTGCATGTCATACTCCAACAATTTGACAATCCATTTCCCTCTCTTCCCTTCAGTGTCTGGCTGGACCAAAATCTCTTTCACACTGCTACTAGGAACATAGGTTGTTATGCTAGACTGTAAGGCATACACCCTGAAGGCCTTAAAATATTTGACCAATGCATAGGATTGTTTTTCTAATATGTCATACTTTATCTCATCATCTCAGAGGGATTTGATAAAAAAGGATATGGGTTGTTCATGACCTTCTTTGGCATAGTCAGGGCTGACCAACACAGGAGAAGATAAAGAACTCTTTGACATAGTCAAGGATGACCAACATAGGGGATTACACCAAAGATTTTTTTATCCTTTGGAATGTTGATCTTTCCTCAAGGGACCAATTAATAACATCATATTTTTTTAGCATGTTGGTGATAGGCCTTATTATTCTAACAAAGTTTGGCACAAAGCTCCTTAAAAAAATTATTTTTCCTATAAAAGACTAAATAAACTTCTTATTTCTAGGAATTTCAATTTCCTGAATGGAATCAACTCTTTAGGGACTATTTTTATTCCTCCTACTGATATGATGTGGCCTAATATATTACCTTCTAGCACAACAAAGTGGGAATTCTTGAGATTCAAAGAGATCCCATACCTTCTTCATTTTTGGAAAATCTTCTTAAGGTGTTGTAAATGCTCATCATCTGATTTGGAGAAAATGGTGATGTCATCTAAATATATGACCATAAATTTGTATTTTTCCCCCACAAAGGCTATTTCCATAGACCTATATAAGGTGGCCCCTAGGTTAGTCATCCAAAATGGCATTTTTTTGTACATGAATTTCCCCCATGGGGTGGTGAATGTTGTTTTTTCTTTGTCTTCTTCACAAACTTCTATCTAGTTATAACTAGAGTATCCATCCAGCAAAAAAATCATGTGGGAACCTACTACCCTTTGCAAAATATGGTCCATTTTGGGCAGGGGGTAGTTGTCCTTTAGAAAACACTAGTTGAGATTTCAGAAATCGACGCACAAGCATATTTCCCCACTCTTTTTCCTCATGGGCACCAAGTTCACCACCCAATCCGAGTATCTAAAGGGCACAATAATTTTGGCATCAAGCATTTGTTTTAGCTCTTTTTCAATTGTGGACAACATCATTGGATTATATTGCCTAATATTTTGTTTGAATGGATTAAAACTAACCTTTATAGGGATATTGTGTTGGATGATGTCAGTGTCAAATGTCTTCAAATCCTCATATGACTATGAAAAAATATCAACAAAATTTTCCATGAGGCTGACATACATGTCCTTTTGTTCTACAATGAGTGCATTGGACAATTTAACTATTTTGGGATTTTCAGCAGTCCTAATGTTTCAATCCATGACTTCCTCTTCTTTATTTTTGATGGCAACTTCTCTGGAAACATCATAGCTATCAAATAAACTTTCCAGTGGCACTAGACCCCTAGGGATGTGATTCATTTTAATTTCCACAGTGTTGTGGGAAGCCACTTTGTTCAACAACTGAGGTGTTTGTTGATTTTATGATCCATCATCTTCACCCTCTTGATCTATTGAGAGACTCTAGAATTATTCAATGGTCTGCAGAAATCCTTGTAGCTCCAAATCATCACTGAAGACTTTTTAGTTCTTTATGTTGTCTGGTATGGCTTTCCTATGTTTGAATTCTACTTGATACTTGATATTTGGACCAATGGGAGGTCTGAAGGTACAGATAGCCAAGTCTAGAGAATCTTCCTTTTGATTTCCCTCTCTAGGAATGAAGGAAATGTCAAATGCCAGAAAGAAGTTGTCAACCATGTCCCGCACCTCGTTCCGGTATTTATTGAGCCTTGGTTGCTTAGCTTGATAGATGTTTTTGAATTGATTAATAATTAACTCAGAGTCACCAAAAAATGCCAAACTGTCAATGGCCATGTCTTTGGTAGCCCTCAATCACAGCACCAGAGCTTCATACTCAACTATATTATTAGTAGTCTCAAATTACATCTTACAAGAGAGTGTTATTTCCTCTCGTGCAAGGGAAATGAGGACTATACCAGCCCCATAACCTTCCTTTGATGAAGATCCATCGAAATACATCTTCCATACTTTGTTCTATTGATCTGTCTGTGATTGATTTTCGCATTTGTTGACTGTTATTTCTGGTTCATCATTGTTTAAATGAAAAAAATAAGACCCAAATTCATCCTCAAAAACATAAACTGGATGGTTTCTTGGATTTTGATGGTCACTGACGATATATTCCAATATGACCTCTATGTATATTCTTCTATGTTCTCCTTTGAAAACAGGTATGGTAGCATATGCGATGTCCATTTGTAATGATCCTCCAACCTTCTTGGCCCACATCATGAACAAAAGAATACCAAACTTGGGGGGATTTCAACCACAACGATGTCCATCACTACACTCTTCATGGACAACTGTGCCAAAGAAACTACCATATATTTTATTAATCCCAAACATTTTAATTTTTTGGAGTAAATGGAGTAAAGGTCTTGGTAGGGCTTGGTGATCTCCAAACCTAGTTCCTCCATTGCAACCTTAGGCATGACATTGTGTGAGGCACCTGAGTCCAAAAGACAGTTATGTAGAATCTTGTCATGGACATTTAAAGATATGTAGAAAGGTGGAGAAGCATCAGAGCCATCCTCAGTGTGTGGGCCCAAAAGTAATGGATGGGTTTTCATCCTGCAGACTAATTACATCAGAAGTTACAACATAAGTAGGTGGTTGCAGAACCTTCATAATAGATTTTTTGAAAGGCTCATTTTTCAACAATTTTGATAGAGGTACATGTATCTTGATCTTGCTCAACTCATGCTCTAGACTGAAAGATGTTTCTGGCATGTTAGCTTCCTTCCCTTCAGGGACAACATGTTTAGATGGAGGAGGCTGGTGAGCTTTAGTCATTGCACCCTTTCTTGGATTAGGCTTGGGAGGAACCTTTGTTTTTTTTTTTTTCTGATCAGAGGTGGTCGAGGATTTGGGAGTGCCAGTTCTAGGCCTCAAATCATATTTATTTTGGGGTTTTCCTTGAATAAATCCCTCTTAACCTATATCAATATCAAACTGATTTGACAGTTGTGCTACCTCATAATCTTGCTGCGTTAAGTGACCAGTATAAAAATCTGTTTCATTGAAAAGTACAGTGGCATCATCACACCATCACTATCTACATCCATTTCCTCAATCTGATTTTTTTGGAAAGGAGGTACTACTCTTTGATTGTCATCATTCCTCCTCTCTCTCTGCATTATTTGAGGGACATCATTCGGCCTCCTAAATTGGTTTGGATTTATATTCCCATCCCCTTGAAAAGATCTGTTTGGTTGCTTAGATTCCCATTTTATCTTAGCTATTTCAAATGTCAAATCCTTCAAAGTTTTGGTCATCTCATCAAGTTTGGGATCATATGTGGCTAGGTTAGAGGAGGCAGGGGAATCCTCCCTTTCTTTCTTCTTGTCTTTATCATATCTAGTATTTAACATGTTCGATGTTAAGATGTTGGACTCAACCTTAATGTCTTCTTCTTTCATGGAAAACAAGGTGGTGGATATTCTCTCCCTCAACAGAATGGATAATTATACATCAAATGCATTGGCATAAGTGATTTTGGAAGAGGCTTAAGTTGGTTTGATATTGTTGGCACAAGGGCAGACCCAGGGTTCAACGCTTCAACAACGCACTGACAAAACCCTAACTCTCGACCCTTTTGGAAACACCTGCGAAGAAGATGAAGTCTTACCCGAGGTAGAGGCAGGGGGGTTGTAGGACTCAGGTGTCTACAACCAAGTTGGGACATAGATCTATGGTTACAACACTTGACAGAGAACTTAGCCAATAACATGCATTAGTTCTTGAACTTTATCCACATCACAGGTTAAACCCTTATTACAGATTAGTGCAGTAGTAATCAAGATTTAAGCACATCCAATCATTTAGTACATAGAATCAGCTCAGATCTAGCATTCATTCACATCATTAAGCACTAAGATACAATATCAGAGGCATTCATTATACCTAACCTCAATAACATTAAGCAAATAATCACATAAACAACATCACACAAAGCACATCAAAACAAGATATACGTGGTTCACCCCAGTGTGGGGTTACGTCCACCAACTTCTTCTTATTCTTCTTTATTGGTCAACAATCTCTTACATGTGTCTACTCCTGTGTACAGAGCCATAGAGATCATCTTCACACTGGACATGTGATCTGTGCACAACGCACTATATCCACCTTCCTCAAAATTAGGTCAAGGCATAGAGCCAACTCCTTGATAGCACAAAGCCTTACACAGTCTGTCTGCACAAAGACTTACACAGTTTGTCTGCACAAAGCCTCTTACAATCACTTTCACTTAGCTCTACAATTCTCAACACACAGTATGCACAAAATCCAACAACTGCTCTTTGCACTTATCAACCATTACATATTCTTGCACGAAGCCAACTTAGACAGAATTCGCTCTAAGTCCCCATGGGATGACATCCCATACCCGTTACATAAACCCTAAAAATCCCCAAAATCTCGTAAAACAAGTGAGGTCCCATGATCTCAGCTCTGCCTGGGCGCTCCATATTTGACCAGCCTGTCAAAGTCCTGAAAATGGTCAAGCATGAACAATGTTTCCTTAAAACTTGGTTGAGGGCCAACAGGTCCCCAACATTCATTTGTGACTTCTCCTGAGTCACTCAGGTCTGGGAAATACTACTTCACCAGAGCCTCCTGCTCGGTGAACTCCTGAATTACTTGCTCGGTGATAGGCCCTTCCAAGTGTTGTTCCACTGTTGTAACTACTTTTTCTAGCTGTGAGCCTTGTCCTTAAATATCTTCAAAAAGTGTGCAGGATTCATTTTTCACCGGATGGAGCCTCTGTGTAATATCCATAACTCTTCTTTGGATGGAAATGACTTACTGCAGAACTACGCACTGTTCCTGTGATCTTTTCATCTTCTCAACTACAGTAAGCAGCTTCAACTGTGCTTGCATGGTAGGCGCCTGTTGCTTCCCTTCCTGGAGCTGTGCTTCCAATTTCCTCAGCTCTGGATATTTTGCAAGGCACTCATAGGTCTGTGCACTTCAATCATTCAATTTCTTACACTCTGAGGAAAATGCCCTGATTCTTTCTACTGCATTCCTAGCAGCTTCTTCCCTCCAATCGCGCACTTCTTGTGGAGTGCTCGATACTGCTTGGATCTCTAGCTCCATTACCCTTGCTTGAAGCTGCTGAATGGCTTCAACGAGCTTCCCTACTTGCATCTCGGTGGACTCTTCTTCCTCTTGTACCAATCCCGACACAGAGCGAAGTGCTTTAGTTACTTCCTCTTTGATCGCAATATTCTCTGCGAGCAATTGGTATTTTTATTTTTGCATCCTCTCTTTATATTCCTCGAACATCGCCCTAATTTCATCTTTCTCTTGCTTCGCAACTCGAAGTTTCTCTAAGGCCTCCTTCTTTTCTTTGTTCAAGGCCTCTGTGGCCTGCTCCTTTTCTTCTTGGACTCAATGGAGTCGAGCCTCGGTTTCATCTACTAGCCTTCGTAATTGGGTGGGCTCATCCCCCAATTCTACACTTTCTATTGAAGAAGGCGCAATAGGTACTGCATGACTCGAATGAATAACTTGTTGTATATCCTTGAGCTCCTTCTCTATTCTTACCTAGATTCATACTTTCGAAGAAAAAATTTCCACTTATCTTATGTTTTCCAAAGCACAAAGATTTAAGATCTTACCTATTTTCTTCAGATCGGGTTTCTTTCTTAGCACATAGCTTCAAAAGTCAAGTAGAATACTGTGCACTACAGCCACAGATCTATGCAATAAAATTTCTCTTTTCTTCAATTCCCAGCAATCACAGTTTCAGGTCCTGGAAACAGAACCATTTGTTGGCACAGGGGCAGACCCAGGGTTCATTGCTTCAACAACGTACCAAAAAAACCCTAACTATTGACCCTTTCAGAAACACCTGTGAAGCAGATGAAGTCTCCCCCGAGGTAGAGGTAGGGGGGGTTGTAGGACTCAGGTGTCTACAACCAAGATGGGACACATATCTGTGATTACAACACTTGACAAAGCACTTAGCCAATAACATGCATTAGTTCTTGAACTTTATCCACATCACAGGTTAAACCCTTATTACAGATTAGCGCAGTAGTAATCAAGATTTAAGCACATCCAATCATTTAGAACATAGAATCATCTCATATCTAACATTCATTCACATCATTAAGAACTAAGCTACAATATCAAAGGCATTCATTATACCTAACCTCAACAACATTAAGCAAATAATCACATAAACAACATCAACAACATTGCATTAAGCACATCAACACAGGATATACGTGGTTCACCCCAGTGTGGGGCTATGTCCACAAGCTTCTTCTTCTTCTTCTTCTTTATTGGTCAGAAATCTCTTACATGTGTATTCTCCTTTGTGCAAAGCCACAGAGCTCAGCTTTGCACTGGACAGGTGATCTGCGCACAACGCACTAGATCCACCTTCCTCAAAATTAGGTCAAGGCATAGAGACAACTCCTTGATAGCACAAAACCTTACACATTTTGTCTGCACAAAGCCTCTTACAATCACTTGCACTTATCTCTACATGTCTCAACACATAGTATGCACAAAAGCCAACAATTTCTCTTCACACTTAGCAACCTTTACATATTCTTGCATGAAGCCAACTTAGACAAACTTCGCTCTAAGTTCTCTCTACTTATTTATTCATTACAAAAAGGCCTAAGCATGGGTAAACCCATGGGATGGCATCCCATACCTGTTACATAAACCCTAAAAATCCCAAAAAGGCCGCAAAACAAGTGAGATCCTGCGATCTCAGCTCCGCCTGGGCGCTCCATCTTCGACCATCTTATCTAAGTCTCGAAAATGGTCAAACATGACCGATGTTTCCTCAAAACTTGGTCGAGGGCCAACAGATCTCATCTGGGATTCTACTATACATATTATTGAATCTCTTGGTGAAGTATGAAATATACTCACCATTATTTCTCTTAAGGGCCCCAAACTCAGTGATGTAATACAAATAATCTCTTCTATCTCCCCATTGATTTATGAAAGCTTCATCTATCACATCAATATCTATAATGGAGGTTGGAGGGAGATCCTAAAACCATTTCCTTACCTCCCTATCCAGGCTCTGTACAAACAATCTCATCCACACATATACATAGTCAATGTTGAAGTTGTCAGGAAAGTTGTAGAAGGCTACCAGATGTTCCTCAGTTGTGACATCCCATTCCCCATTATATCTTGGAAAATATTTCATGTAATATGTGGTTGGGAGTGCATGTAAGCCTACATGAAAAACTAGGGATGCATATCTGGCAACAATTATGGAATCCATCCTATTAACAACCATTGTTTGGGAAATAGGAATATGAGGTTTGATTGGAGATACAGAGGTGGATGCTAGATTGGATGATGAAGTAGAGGTAGAGGTTAAAGGTATATTGGATTCCTTGGAAATGTGATTCTCAAAGATAGAAAATTCAAGCTTCTTGTGATAGTGGAGAAAGGCAGATTCTTTAGGTGCAACTTTACCCTTGAGGGATGAGGTATATCTATGCACTAAGGTAATTTTTCTCAGTTTTCTCTCTGGCTTAGAGACTATTATGTCCTTCTAAGGGCTAGGATGAGCCTTAGTGACTTTTATGTGCTCATATTTGGATCTCTTGATTCCTTTTTTGGGAGCCAATATTTCTTTTGTGAATTTTACTTAGTGGAGTAGCCAGGTGAAAGGTGGCATTTTGAATGTGTCTGGTATTTTTTCACCATAAAAGGTAAGATATGATCATTGTCATTCTCCCAAGGAAATATATTTTGTTACTCTGTTCCCCAACAATGGTTCTAGGAGATGATGGTCCTAAAGTATGCACCTAACTGCTAAAGGGCAGAGCTAGGCCACCTCAAGTTTGGAATAGTTGTTTTTTTCATTATTTGATTTTGTTGGTCAATTGGAGGGTTGGTTTACCAAGACAAGAGCATGGTTGGGATGGAAAAATGATATTTATGAGGGTCCTCCTTGGCTAGTGGCACACAAATGACAGGCAAGTGATACAATAGAGGGATGAACAAAGGGGAACAACAAACAACTCAATGAATTACATGTTGCAAGAATTTTAAGTCTTAAAATAGTATTTCAAGGCATTAAACAAGTATCCAAACACAATTAATCCCACAGGTTACAATGCAACCAAATATTGACCAAAGCATTGGTTGTTTTACATGTTTCATATCAGTAAAGATGAGTTATACAATAGATGAAAGGAAAATGAAATGTACTTTTCACACATCAAAATTTGCATTCAAGATAAGAGAAAAACATATATAGATTTGAACAAAAACACATTGTCATCAAGAGAATATTCACCAGGTAGAGAGATTTAATCCAATCATAGAACAGGTTCAACCAGTTTGATGTATTGATTTCCTTCCCAAAAAACCAAACCCTCAAAACATACAAAAACTACATATTTATCAAAGTTGTAGAGGCTCTCGCCCATCGAGAACTGAGGCTTAACTTTGCACTATTAGTTGGATAAAAACTTATTGAATTAACTAAAATAATGTTGGAGTATAATAATGTATACTTCGAACTTGACTTAATAAAAAATAAGTGGTTCATATCAAACACAAATGACCACTTATTGTGCCTTAATTTAAACATTCTTGAACTTTAAACAACTAAAAACCGCTACTATCAATAAAACTAGACTGATGCATATGGTGGAGTGAGCTGAGCTTTGACAAAAACTGACTAGGAGTGACAAAACTAAGTTTTGTATCGAGTATTGGTTTCCTTGCACGATGTTGGAGGCCAACTGGGAGATAACTAGATGTGTTGGCATCTTACTTAGGTACTCCTTCAAATTATCTCCTTTAGAAAGAAGCAAGTCTTCTGGTGCTTCTTCTGGAGTATTTGATACTTCTTCTGCAGTCTGGAGTACAATTTATCCAATTCCTAGTTGTGATGTTGCAAGGTCTGGACTTGAAGCTTCAATTTATGCACATGTTGGTTGTCATCGACCCTCTATGTTTTGACCTCAACCTGCATCTTATTCTTATCTTTCTCTGTGCTATACTTGTTGTGGTCAACCAATGATCTGCTTCTTGTTCTCATATTATTACTGTGTATAACCTCGGGCTCTTTCCCTTTAGTTCCTTTAGTGGACCCTTGTACTCCCACAATGTCAGCTTTAATTTTTGGTTTAATTTCTTGTAAAATGTGGCAAGGATCCCCTACATGTGGAGAGGTGCTAATAGAATCTTACTCGGGATCAAATCCATAATATTGTATTCCCTATTGACTAGAGTCTAAAGAATACTCCTTTTTCATTGTCACAAATGGTGTTTCTGGAGCCTCATTCTCACTAGTCTTTGATTTCTCCTTTTTCAAAGTCATTCCCATCAAGACATTGACTTCCATTTCCTCCATACTGTCAAATTCAGGACTGTCATCATCCTTGATCAGAATTGGATGGTGTTATTGGATAAATCGGTAGGTGCAAACACTAATTGATCTCCCTAGATCCATCTAGATCTAGAACAAAACACGCCAGAACATGATGCTTTCCTTAAGTTTTAGATATTGAATTTACTAACTAAAGAGGGATAGGTGACATACCATTGAAACGTCGCTTCCTCTTGCCATCGCCATCCTAGCTTCGTTCCAATTCTCATACAATGATGAACCTGCAAAAGAATGTAACCAACCAAAGTGATAGTAATAACATGAACTCAATATAAACCTATGTATGTGATCAAGGAATCATAAAATAAAACACAACAAGCTTTATAGGAAAGAATCATATTATTGTATCATATTAAATGTGAAAGAGAGA
>SNQJ01S0016376.1:181831-204195 GCA_010110895.2 Picea sitchensis | reverse complement strand
AGGTAAGTCAAGGTAATATTTTATTAATTGAAGTTTATGTTGATGATATTATTTTTGGTAGTGATGATGACAGGTTAAGCCAGAAATTTGCAAGGGATATGCAGAATGAATTTGAAATGTCATTACTTGGAGAACTGTCCTTCTTTATGGGACTTCAGATACATCAAAGAAACCAAGAAATTTTTATTTCTCAAACCAAGTATATCAAAGAAATGTTAAAGAGGTTCGGAATGGAAGATTGCAAACCAATTATCACTCCCATGCAAACTAGTTGCAAGTTAAGCAAAGATGATAATTCAAAGTCTATAGATCAGAGGCAATACAAGTCAATGATTGGAATCCTACTATATGTGATAGCATCCAGACTAAATGTAATGCAGGCAGTTGGACATATGGCATGATTTCAACCAGCACCAAAGGAATCACATGTATTAGCACTGAAGAGCATTTTCAGATATCTCAAAGGAACAGAAGAGTTTGGATTATGGCATCCAAAAGGAAAGGATCTGTCTCTTATTGCCTACACAGATGAAGATTGGGCAGGTTGTATTGATGACCGACGAAGCACCAGTGGAGCAGCATTCTACTTGGGTGAATGTTTAGTATCATGGCTAAGAAAAAAACAATCATCAGTATCTCTATCTACAGTCGAGGCAGAGTGTATTGCAGCAGCAGCATGTTGTACATGGGTTCTTTGGATGAAACAAACTTTGACAGATATACAGGTTGATTATGATGAGCCCATTCCAATCTATTTTGATAATACAAGAACCATCAGTATTTCAAAGAACACGGTGATGAACTCCAAGACAAAGAACATTCCAATCAAGTATCACTTTCTACGGGAACAAGTTGCAGAAAAGAACATCATAGTTGAGTATGTGGGCACAAAAGAACAAGTGGTAGACATTTTTATAAAACCACTTCCATGGGAAGCCTTTGAGTATCTTCGCCAGAGACTCAGAGTTATTTATACTCCAAAATGAATGATTTTGAATGCTCATCTTATATGTCTTATATGTACACAAGGAAGCACCATAAAGAGGACAGTTCAGTCAGGGGGAGTAGCCTCAGATGGAAATATACCTTTTCCATTGATGACAAAGGGGGAGAGATTCATCAGATGCAGAGGACAGAGGCATGGTTCTAGGGGGAGAAATGGTCACAGAGATGCATAGGACAAAGGAATGTTTCTAGGGGGAGCATGAGTGATATGATTTCAGTATTGCATGACATAATTTCATTTTTGCATCAGATTGTTTCCATCAATGCCAAAGGGGGAGATTGTTGGTTAAGGTTGGTTGTCATTGACATCAACCCTTGAAGGAAGCCCGGTAGCACAAAAGTTTAGGTAATGGACCAAATTTTGTTTGATGTAAATATGACTCATTATTTTCTTGTCATGGTTGATAATAAGTATAAATGGATGAACTCCAAAGTGGTCCCCTTATGGTGAAAGCCCTCACGGGAAGACGCTTTGCAGATTGAGTTATCCGAGAAGTATGGTTAGAGAACCCATGATTATTTGTGGAATAATGAGATGAAGGTCAGTGAATTTGTCATTGAAACTATCTTCGATGGATATTTCTTGTCATGCCATTTTATGTGGTACGTGGAATGTCACATAACTCCTCACGGTTAGAGAGTTATGGCCATGAGAAGTTGGAGAACCCAGGTTTGGGTAATGGACCCACGTTTTTTTTTATGGATAATGGTATGAGTTTTGATATATTTGTAGGTAATACTATTATATATGGATAATACATGTCATTTCATTTCTGGTGGTATGTGGAACATCACATAACTCCTCATGGTTTGAGAGTTATGGCCTTACGAAGTTGGAGGACCCTCATATGTCATATAGAAGCCCCAAAAGGTCAAAGTAGTCAAACTGGTTTAAGAGATTTTAGAAGGTAAATAATAAAGTGAAGTGATGAGTGTACTATAATTCAAATTGAATAAAAATTAATTATTTAAATAATAAATTTAATGGAGAAATTAGAAGTGGTTTAACCCTAAAATAAGGAAAGTAGGCAAAGTGACCTAGAAGATGTTTTTAAGGAAGCTACTTGGAGAGTATAAATAAGAGGAAAGGCTCTCTCATTTGAAAACACACTTGAGCATATTGAATATATATATTTTTATGAGGTAACCAAAGGATATCTAATCTGAATTTATGAGGGAAGGTGAAGAAAAGAATGTCGTAATTCAAGGAAGGATAAAACAAATTGATGATGCTTTCTAAGGTATGTTATTTACAGGTCATCTCACCATTTTCGCAATAACCTTTTTTCTAGAATGATTCAGATCATGTAATTTCTATTCCATTGAGGAAACATATCCAAGTATCTGTGGTAAAAAATTCATCTTGTGGGTCGTTGTATTTTTGGAGTTACACTCCGTGGAAAAAAGGGTTTGTGGCTAGTCATGAAACTAGTCTAAAACAGGTGTTTCGGGTAAAAACGCCATAAATTCTTCATAACAGATCCAAATTCCGTAAGAAAAAATGTGTTGGTTATAGTAAAGTCTGAAGTATTCTATGTAACAGTTTCAAATCTATTCAACAAACATTCTGTGTGGGGTATGCTCTACAAGGTATCTCTCTAGAATAAGCCAGAATTCAACAAGGTATGTCATTTTTGCTATAACTCCTTTTCTAAGAGGTTCCAAGTAGTGAAACCTAGATGAATTGCATAAACACACTAAAGAAAATTGTGTATAAGTTTCATATTTTTATTCATTACAGGTACAAATTTATTATTATTTCAAGTTAGGGTTGTTGACTAATCCAAAACTAGTCATGTGAGACTAAAGAAAAGTTTGATGAAAATGCTAGTCTCTTGTTGTTAAAGTTAAGGAAGGTTTGCAGGTATGTGATCATATACACCAGGTCTATTACTGAGTTTCAAATCATATTTGGATGATGAAATTGATGAGGTATTTTGGTTAAGGTACATGTTGTGTACATGGTTGAGACAAGTAGTTGATGAGTTGGCACATACATGAGGTGTATAGTTGATGATGTTGGTACATATTGATGAGTCATGAATAGTTGACACATGATTCATACATACTTGGTACATGGTTGGATCCACTTGTTTATGGAACAATTTTTTTGGTATAGGTTGATGCATGGTTAATGCACTTGTTTATGGTACAGGTTGATTACAGGTTGATGCATGGTTCAGGTTTATTGGTACAGTTTTACAGTCGTATATCTCACAGTGATAGTGTGACAGTGGTTCCATCATTCTACTTCTACTTCAGGGCGGTTGGATGGGGCAAGGATAGGTGGTTGTATCCACCTTCTGGTTGTAATCGGAGAACATAGGGGTTGTAGCCTCCTTCTGGTTGTATCCAGAGAATTAGGGAGTTGGAGCTTCCCTCAGGTTGTAGCCTGAGAAACTAGGTGGTTGGAGCCTCCTTCCATTTGCAGCTGGAAAACAAAGGAATATGGTTCTTCCAATGAATTTAATCCTTTAAGACATATAAGAAAAAACATTATGTGGTTTTCTCCCACTTTGGTTTTCCACGTAAAACATTGGTGTACTGTGTATGTGTATGATTATTCATTTTTTCATTGCTCATTATTGGATGATAATTCTACATTGATATGACACTTGGATTATTTGGTAGAAAAATTATTATAATTTCTCTATTACTGATTCACCCCCCCTCTCAGTAATCCAACAGAGGGAATAAAATTTCAAAGAAAAAGGTGGTGTCTAAATACATCGTTACAACACTTAAGCAAAGTGCATTGTGTTCAAAACATCACAATGCACATTGGAAATTGATATAACCATATGATATCACTTGATCGCATGATGATAATTACCCAAGGGTTATATTATTTATAGTCTCAATATCTAACCAACTTCCATGAAATTGGGAGGATCTTTTCCACATATAATCATCGGTTGTTAGAGTTGACTCCATCAAATATGTGTTGTCTAGTAGGCTCGACAAGGATGCTTGACCCAACCGTCGATGTGTCCAAGTCATAGTCGATTGTTTTGATAGTCAATCCATCGCCCGACTATCTTCGACTACTGGTCGATTGTCTGATCGATAGACATGTCGACTACTCGACCGATTGATTTTGATATCTAGCCGATCGCCTGACCAAATCTTTCCAGATGTAGGTCGACCACTTGGCTAATTGATTCTAGGAGAGGTGTGATGAATCATCATGAATTGATGTTCCAAAACCCCCCCATCAGCACACATCTCTGGAGATTCAGGACCTAAAATTACGTCATCATGACACCCCCCCCATAATTGCAACTTCCTGAAGCCCAAGCATCGTATGGAGCTTGATAAATATAGCTTCATATAAATTTTTAGTAAATATATCAACAACCTAATGATTTGTTTTGAAATATTCAAGAGGGACAACATTCTCATGAACTAATTGTCTCAAATAGTGAGCATGGATTCCAACATGCTTCATCTTACTGTGGGAAATAGGATTGTCAGCAATGTGTATGGCACTTTGATTTTCATAGTATATTGTAGTTGAGGTTTGAACAGGAAGGCCAATTTGAGCTAGAAATTGATGGATCTAAACTAATTCAATACCTACTTGAATGGCACCATGATATTCTTCTTTTGTAATCGATAAGGAGACTACCTTTTTTTTCTTGCATGACCACACCAATGGTCCAGTGCTTAGATGAAACACATAGAAAGAAGTGAAATTTTGATCATCACTTTCAGCACCCCGGTCGAAGTCGATGAAGTTGACCAATGAATCTGAACTTTGACAATACTTGATACCAAAATGAGTGGTACCCTCGAGATAGTGGAAAATTCATTTGACTTCTTTCCAGTGGATTTCTCTGGGGTCCTGCATAAACCAAAAAACCACACTAACAGCAAAGGAAATGTCAAGTCAACTATGAGTAAGATAAATAAGGTTGTTGACCAGTTTTCATTAAAGTGTAGCATCGACTGTGGGTGTTTGAAAATTTTTGGTGATCTCTACTCCAGATTGGACAGTATCACAAGGCTTACAATCGGTAATCTTAAAATGTTTCAAAATATCCATCATATATTTAGACTGAGAAATGAAAAAAACATCACATAGTGGCAATACTTAAAGACCCAAAAAATAATGCGGAGTACCAATACCTGTTATGTCAAAGGTGTCAACAACTTGTTTCTTCAATCTAAGGATGAGATCAATGTTATTTCTAGAAATGACAAGGTCATCAACGTATACAACAATAATCAAGTTGCCTCCATTGGTATGGAGTACATACAAGTTGTGATCAGATTCATAACATATGAAAAAAAGTCAAAGAAAGAAATTGTTTATCTTAGAATACCAAGCTCAGGGAGCTTGCTTCAAACCATAAAGCAACTTCTTAAGTTGACAAACCAAGTTATTATATGTCACAAAACTAGGTGGTTGTTCCATGAAAATTTCTTCAGATAGATATCCATGAAGAAAGGCACTATTCACATCCATCTAATGGATTTTCCATCCAAAACGAGCAGCAAGGGAAAGAATAAATCGAACTAAGTTCATATTTGAAAAAGGGAAAAAGGTCTCAGTGTAGTCAATACCTTCTTGTTGAGAAAATCCCTTTGCAACTAGGCATGCTTTATGTCGCTCAACAATATCTTCAAAGGTAAATTTGGTTCTATAGACCCATCGACACTTCATAATGTTATTTCCTTGCAGTCGGGGAACTAAGTCCCAAGTGTGATTCTTCAACAAAGAATAAATTCATGTATACATAACTTGTTCCCATTCCAGTCATCCTTAAGCATCCCAGTAGGAAACAGGATCAGAAGTTTCAAGTACACGAGTCATCAATGCAACGTTGGCATGTTATTTTTTACTTCTAGTTTGTTTTCTTGAGGAAACATCACTGAAATCAGGTCCATCAGCTTCAATTGTCTTGGTAGCCCATATGGGTAGATAAGAAATAGGTGAATTTTTGTTCATTGTAGAAGTTTGATCAGAATTCAAAACAATTTCAGTTGATGGAGATGGTGGACCAGTTGAAACAGATATCAATGAACTAATCAACTCTAAGGTCAACGATCTAGTCAAAATAGGAATCAATTATCCAATCGAAGAATTGAAAAATGGAACAGGAGAACCAGTGTTTAAGACAACATCAAAGGCGTCATCCTAGAACAATATAGAAGATGCATTCAACAAATTATTGACAGAATAATTCTCATCAAACCATACATTTCATCTTATAATGATTTGTTGTTTGACATGATCAAATAGTTGATAGGATTTTGAATCTTCAGAGTAGCCCATCATGATGCAAGCATGAATCTTTGCATCCAACTTATTTCTACAATAATCGGAAATATGAGCTCAGGAAACACATCCAAGCACATGGAAGTGGTCGACTCAAGGCTTCTTTCCACACCATCATTCAACTGGAGTCATGGAAGAAATAGCTCAAGTCGATATGTGATTGAGTAGATGGTTTGCACAATAGATTGCTTCAGCCAAGAAGCGAGGAGGCATATATTTGGCCTACAAAAGACATCTAGCCATTTTAACTAATGTTTGATTCTTGTGTTTTGTGATGCCATTCTACTGAGGTGTGTGAGGAACCGAATGTTGTTAATCAATACCAGATCGAACCATGTATTCTTCAAAATATCGATTTAAATACTCACCACCATTGTCTCGTCTTGTGCACTCGATGGGTCGGCCACATTGTTTTTCATCAAAGGCTCTAAATTCTTTGAACATTTCAAAGACAAGATGCTTATTCTTCAAAAAATAGACCCAAGCGAAATGAGAGAGGTCATCAATGAAAGTCAAAATATACCTTATAATTCCAAGGAAGGTATATTGATGTAGAAAACATCACTATGAACTAGATCCAATAGATTGTGTGCTCACCATGATTTACCAGAGTCAAAAGGTGCATGATGATGCTTTCCAAGAACACAACCTTTATGAACTCGTTTAGGGGGAAACACTTTAGGCAATCCAACAACCATGTTATAAGTTTTCATCGACTCCATACTTTGAAAATTTAGGTGTCTGAGTCATTCATTCCAAGTTCGAATTCTCTCATCAGTGTGAGAAACAAGAGCATTCGGTTCCCTGTCAAGTTGAGTCACACCACAAAATTTATACATACTGACCTTCGGGTCAAGAAACCCTTCGATGACAATCAATTGACCTTTCTTTGAATCACAAACATAGAACCAATCTGGCCAAAATTCTACAATCTTACATGTCTATGTTAACTGAGCAACATAAAACATATTGGCACTGAGGTTTGGCACATGATAAAAGTCGGCAATTCTTCCATGTTTAAGAGTAATATCAAGAGTAAAATCATTGGTAACATAAATCTTCCTCTCCTTGGCTTCATTCAAGGATGTGAACAAGGAAGCATTCTAGCCATGTGATGAGTGCACCCAAAGTCGACTACCCATTAATTCTACGCAGAATCAAACAACGAGGTGTGAGAAGTTCCAACTGGGAAGGTGAAATTATCAGTGGGACAATGTACAATGGGCACATCTCCTTCAAGGTGTTTAACCTTCTCCTCTAAATCGTCTCTCTTCTTGTAGAATACCTTCTCCACATGTCCATTCTTTCCATAGTATTGAAATTTATTCTTCTTTCATCTTCGTTGGGGTGCATCTATTTTCCCTTTATGTTTCTGGTCATGGAATATAGGTCTCTATGTGGGTATCAAACCATCCTCTTTCCCAATTATTTGACTTTCTCTTTGCCTTGAGCAAGTGGGATTAATGTTTTCCACCAAGATTGCCTTCTTCAAGCAATATGTGTTTATCAGTAATCAAAATACCACATAAATATTCAAAAGTGTAGTCCTTACCTTCTTCCTTGCGTGCTTGTCAGTTGGTGTGGAAAGTTGAGACGAAAAGGTCACATGGTGTTCTCAAATTCATTAGGACTAGCTCAATGAGTTGTCCATCTTTCTTCTGATAATTCTTTCCACATTCACCCAATTTCAACTAGATTTCCTCTACACACATCAAATCATCCTCTATTATGTCGAAAGAATGAGGATTGAGAGAGATCAACTCTTTATCCAACTACATGATGTGTATTTCATCGACTCTATTGAATAACGACTTCGTCTTCTTCAAAAATTGATGAGGATAGTCAATTCCACTGATGTGAAACCGAATCTCCCGTGAGATATAGGTCATGATGACCCGGAGAGCCTCATCCTTCTTGCCATCAACAATATGTTAGAACTCTATAATTTTCCTATGTTGAGGAGGCAACTCACAAAGGTAACCTACAAACCAACTTTAAGACTGGAAACTGTCCCTTCCAATCTAGAGAGGGCTCTCTCTAAGACTTGATCTCTGATAGATTGATTTTGTTTAAATTGATGGTTAGGTTTATATGATTGAGGTAGTTTTTTCAAGGTTTGGTGGCAAGGAGGTATGGTATCTTTTTGGCTATGGAGTCAACCCCTGAAAACGAATGAAAACAATGACTGGTAGGTAGAACTTTCCAAAGGAACAAAGGCTAAATTTGGTGATGAACTTTCAGTTTTGAGTTTGGTTGTGTAGGGTGAAAGAGGAAAAGAAACATATAACAGAATCAGAGAACCATGAAAGATGAATTATTACCTAGTTAATAAGAGAAACAGAGTTTAAATCACTTGAATCTAAAGCAACATTAGATGAAGTATATACCCTTTAATTATCCATTCTAAACAGAAGAAAATGAATATGAAAGTAAGGACACAAGAAGTACATACAAAGATAAGAGTATGAACTTCAGACCACCACCATTAGAATATTTTTCATAAACATTTCAGGACTTCTGCATTTGTATTCCGTTGAAATTCAGATAATATTACAATAAGGATCAAAATTACTATACTTTATGCCAACTCACCCCCACTTTACATCAACATGATCAAAATATATAAGAGCCTATTGCCACACTAGGATACTAGGATTCGAATTACTGCCACCTATAATCATGGATTTTGTTACATTGAAGGAGAACAACTCCTAAACAACTTTACTAAAAATAGTAAATCCAATTTTGACTACCTTAAATGTAAAACAAAATATCATTTACAATGATATATCCTGAGAGAAATTCGACCATGTTGTTGTGATGAGTCACCAAGTACATCTGGAAATCATCTCGAGTCATCATATGCATTAATGGACAATTATGCCACCTTTGCATAGCAAATTTGGGCTAGTGTTGTGCAAGTGCTACCTACAACATTTTTGTAGCAAACTCCTTTTTGTTGTAACTAGTGTAGATCCAGGTGGCAGAAAATGACTGGGAACTTGTATTTACCTCAAAACTCATATAATTTTCACTTCATCCCATCCTTTTTAATCATATGAGCCTACAACATTTGTGTAGCCATAGCTCACTACGCAAGTGTTGTGTATGACATTTTACCAGTCAAAACAGAAACTGTGTCCAGGAAATGATTTATGTTGTCACTCTATTGTGAAACAGAGGTATAGGGAGTGAAAAATGTTTTTCATAACATATAAATTTTGATAACATATTTATTCTTCTCCATCATCATATATTTTTCACTTTCCCACAGTGAATAAAACTTCTTGAACAAACTCAAAACCTGAGATGACCCTTTTCCTCAAAAAGACAAAATTGTGCGGCTTCTTCAGTTATATCTATGTTACTTCTGCAAATAGTTCTAGCATCCTTCTGGCTTCATCATTTAAATGTATTCTTTGTTTGAGATACATGTTCTCCTTTCTTAATATCAAGTTTTTCACTTTCAAGTTTCCTACTTGCTTGAGCAGTGTTGCATTTCTTTTTAGTTTTGACTAGGATTCGGAAAGGGATGCACGGGCGTCATCTATAGCTAGTTTGCATTCTTGAAAGTGTTTCATTATATTTTCCTATGATCTCCTTTTTTATTCCTTGAGATAGATAATTTGGTCTTGGGATTCCCTTAAATGTTTGTTTAACCATTTCACATATTTCCCATCCTCTCTAGGTGATGTATGGGGTCTTTCCATTGCTACATGTTGGCCCTGCACATATGCACCCTTTTTTCTAGCTGAAAACCTTGTTACAGGAGTTGAAGGCTTGAATGTAACTACAATATCAGGACTTTGTATAATGCAATTTTCCTTGGATATTTCACTTTTAGGATCTACCTTGGCTTGTGGTGTCTATGCCTTAGGAGCCTTCTTTGCTAGCTTCCTCTTCAATTCTTTGCTCTCCTGGTAAAAATGAGCTATAGCATGTTGAGACTCTCTAAGTTGTTGTTGCATATCCCTAACCTATGAACCTTTCTCCCTTGATTTAACTTGTTCTTCATCCATCTCATGAGTTGCAACCTCAACAAAAAATTTATGCATTGTAGGTGTGGGAATCCTTCTAGCAGTTGACCTTGTGGTTGGTCTGTTGGGTGCCTGTGTCTCCTTGGGATCATAAATGAATAATATCCTCCTACCTTTATTCATAATTGGTTGGATTGGTTAAGATCCCCCAACCTCTTTTCCTTTTCTTTTTTCTACAACACTTCTTCCTTTTTCACCTGAGTTGTTAGAGGTCGGTCTTTTAGCAGATAAGGGAGTATCTCCTTTGGGGTCCAGAGGAATATTTGTTGAGGTTAAGAAGGAATCCCAGTCCTTGTTTAGCTTTATTAACTCCTCAACCACTAACAGCTTCACCAAGGAGAAATGGAACAGGATTCTCTTAAGCTAGTCATCCATGGCTTGGACTTTGTCTGCCATTTTCCTAGGCTTCTATATAGGTAAAAAGGTAAGTTTAGGGGGGTTTTACCTGTGAAATGCATGAGGATCCTTCTTTGGTACTGATATACCCTATCAAACCTACCCTCACAAGTAAAATACCTTTGGATTACTCTCAACAGCTTCTCATAGGGTTCCAAAACATAATCCTTGGGGATAGTGGCACCAATATTCTTCTTTCTATACTGAGGCTTGAGGAAATCAATATAAAACATACGCTCCAGAGGCATACCTTTAAACCATTTCTCTCCATGTATGGGAATCTCTGTGGCAGTTGATATGGTCTCTTCTGATACTGGAAAGGTGACCCCTGCAATGATTGTATTGACACCATTAAAGTTCAGGGAAAACTCCTTGGTCAGCTACACGTTATACCCCTGGATTCTTTCACAAAATCTCATACACCTAGCCTACTCAAAAGATACCCTATATGAAGGATCTGAGTTTACCAAAGTCATCTCTTGGGGTTCATATCTCAGCACATTTCATCCCTTGTATTTATTCTTTTCTTGTGATGTCATGGCTCTGAGATGTCTTGTTTGCAAGGTAAATTTCAAACTGTTCAAACCAAATATATCTTGAAACTCAGCAGGCAAGCTTGCACAGAAAACTAGAAAGGCTAGGGTTTGGCTTGAATAGGTGAAACAAACCTTTGTTATATGAGAGTAAAACCTATTCATGGGATAATCTTGCATAAACAATGGGCTCAAAAAGGTTTTTTTACACAGTAATTAAGGCAAACAAGGGATGTGCAGCAAAAAAAAGAGTAGCAGGCTTTGCATAGCTAATGATACCACACAAGATTTGTGTAGCGACGGAAGTTTGCACAGTGTTTGTGTAACGAGGGATATCACTTGTGTAGCAGAGGGATTTGAAGCTTTCTCGGGAGACTATGGCTTATGCACATGTCGTGAATGCAATGCAAATAAACAAAAGGTGGAAAATATGCATGTATGAGTGGATAAGGAGAAGATTTGAAAAGGAAAGTACTTGTTCAAAGATGACAAGACCTCTCAGGCCAATTCAAGGAACTTGTGTAGCAAACTTGCACAGCGCGCACATGTTTGGAGTTTTCCAATGGTACAAATGATATGGAGTGTAATCATTGTCCCTTCTCTGACCTCATCAGATGTGATGATGAACCAAAATACCTTTTTGACATGACTTTCATCCCTAACCTATGAATCGGCATTAGCATATAATTTCCCACTTTGTGATATGATTTTAAACTAGGGACACAAGGACCTTTACAAAAATTCCAGCATGATGGACTCTTATACCCCTTGATGGTGTATTATGAGATAGACACAATACTCTTTGACTCAACCTATGACTTAACTCTCTATTGACATGCATATTACATTTTATTTGATCAATGACTTTATGAAAAAAACACACTCACTATGACTCATTTATCAATTCCTTGGTCTTCCCAATACCAAGGCATGACTCTGAAAACTCTAGACAAACCTCTAACTCTACCCTAAAAATAATGATGCTAACACAATGAACTTTACTTGATCGTCTATTGGATCTGGAATCACAGCTTCCATATATTATCACAATCCTTTACTCTTCAGTATGGTTTCCATGTCTAGTGCCCATAGTGCATAATTTGATCTATTTAGAATAACATGATCAATATCTGAAGCCATCTTTGATATCTAGACAAACATTTTCTATTTCAATAAGTTCCAATCAGAAAACCACTGGACCAAATTCAATCACACAACATATATGATCCGGATCTCAGGGACTGAGATCTGGATGGCTTGAATGCTGAGAGAGGAGAAGCTTATAAATGTCAATCTTGCATAAAAAGAAGCATGGACAAAAACAATATTTAAATGAAGTAATTGGGAGGTGAGGCTCAAAGAAGAGCCTCACCTCTAAAACTAACTACTAGTAAATCACTAAGAGCTAATGAATCTCACAATGAACAATAGAAAATATGAGAGAAGCCAAAATGAGTAACTTGATATTATGAGAAGGCTTTCTAGGCCTTTATATAGCATTACAAAATGGTCCATTGGACAAATTCAAAAAGAACTCATTAAATGAGTCTATATTATTTGTATAATAGATCTAAATACCCAACTAACTAAGTAGTGGAAAATAAAACCCGATACAATAATGGAAAGAGCTCATTAAATGAGTTTCTATTATTATAATAATAGATCTAACTACCCAACTAACTAAGTAGTGGAAAATAAAACCCAATACAATAATGGAGAGGTGGGACTCTCTTTGACCCATATGGGCAACATGTTAGCTTTATAGTTTTATGAATTTTGCATCCAAATTTAGACCATATACCCCCTCAAATTCAGATCATTCCTCCCCCCTTAGAAAACTATGGTCCACATCATTTCACCCATGCTAAAAAAAGAAACCTCATTATCATACCATTATGATTACAATGTGAAAATAACCAATGAAGAGAAGGGTTTTGTGTGGTTGACCCATAACCATGGGTTTGTGGTTGACCCATAACCTAGTTGACAATGGCATTGTGCATGGGTAGAAAAATAAAGAAATTTTAATAAAATCCCAAAATGTTAAGGTCCTAACCCGCACATAGGTAGATCAATGTATTCGGATGTAATAAAGGTCAATATTAATAAGACCTTTCAATAAAATAGAATAAGGCGGATGTAAGAAGACCTATAAGACCTTTCAATAAATAGAATAAGCGGATGTAAGAAGACCCATTAGAAGCTTTCAGAAGGATCTTCCTTCAGATGCTTCTTAATAGACATGTTAGTATAAATAAGGGTCGAGGGTATGAAACCCCAAGCTTGGAGATTATTGTAATAGCCGCCGACCGGGAGGCTGCCCCCCCCAAGAGGCCCCAGGAACATTGCTATCCGATCCAAAGTGCTATTTCTGTTGCTATTTCAGATATCATTTCTATGTAAGATTATATCGATATTTTATCAAGACTGGCTATTTCTAGCATTTCGTTTCGTTTCATATATTTTATATATCCTGGTATCTTGCAAGTGGTATCGAAATATGTAAATTATTATTGTAGGTATTTTGTGGTAGACGATGCCGCTCTTAAGCCACAGAGATTGTCACACAGATAAACCCACAAGAGGGATTCATACATGCAGAAATACAAGTGGTTCTTACGCTATATTTGTTGGCCTCCCTTGTAACCCTGTTGGTACCCTTTCGAGTAGCGCGCATCAAATTCCTGTGTACGGACAGGTTTGGGGATTTGA
Source organism: Picea sitchensis (assembly GCA_010110895.2). Lineage (NCBI taxonomy): Eukaryota > Viridiplantae > Streptophyta > Pinopsida > Pinales > Pinaceae > Picea > Picea sitchensis. The sequence continues at coordinate 190,231 of SNQJ01S0016376.1, read as the reverse complement.
ATCCTCTTTAGATAAACCTATCAGGTCAAGGTCGGACTGTTATAGTACCGAGAACAGCACTCGGGAAGATAATATCTAGTGTACCTGGGTATCGGGTAGTACGGCTAAGGGTACGGTCTATCCTCTTAGTTAGTGCTCCTGAGATATTGGTCCGATTACTATTGTTGGACCCGCATTATATCAGAGAGCTATAGCACAGGGCAAACCCTTGTCTATAGAACTTGGGGAATATAAACATCAATATAAACAAATTAAACTGGTGATATCTATTAACTCTACCCTAATTTGGGTTGTTTAATTAAATACTCTGGTTCAGAATTTAGATTTCAACACTGCAGCATTCTTCAGACCAAAGCATAACCCCTGCAGCTGTAAAAAAACAAGTCTGGAAATTTTTTCACCATTATTTGAGAGACATTCCATTGGATTCATCTCTGCCCCCATCAATTCTCCTCCATTTCATTTTTCTGCAAAATTTCTGACCTCGGCCCGCACCCTTTTGTAGTTCACCCATTTTTGACCATCTATGATTCATCTTATTTTCCCTTATCACTTTTTACCCATATCATTTTTCTGTAAAAAATTTGACCCTGCCCGCACCCTTTCCAGTTCGTCATCATGGCCCATTCCTGTAACCAAGAACTAGAGTCCGCTTCAACACCCTGCAATGGTTTACTTTGAGACCCAACAAGAAGTGCAACAACCTGAGTGCTACTATTGCCTCCCATCATGCCTCCACATCTCGTCCAGAATCGTGAAGTCTGCAATGGCGGAAGTCAAAATGAACTTGAATCTATCATTGTAGCACTTACCACTAAACTTCAAATCCTCTTGAGACTTTAGATGATGCACCAAAAAGACTGAAGGTGAAACTTCTTCCCATTCCTTTCAACCATCACTTTCAAAGGGACATACGTCGCGGGACCAATTGATAGCTCGCATTCCCACCTGTTGGGTCACAATATTTTCTATGTACATTTATGACTGGCTAAACTCGCATGGTATGTTCTCCATCTTAGACTGAAGAACGCTGTGGCAATGGAGAAAAACTTCCCACAAGGATATATTTCTTTGACCCAATTTGTTTCTGAGCTTTGCGAACGCTGACACCGACACTAACCATTTGGGCCATTTAACAAAATTGAAGCACCAAAGTACGCCGGCGACTTCATAGTCGATTTGAGCTGCCTGATTTTTGGAACAGAGGGCATGACTACAGGCTTTCTTTTCGAGAGTGCTTTATCGGCCTCATATGAGATTAGGGCCCATGTCCATGGTGGTTCGACTCTACTTAATTTTGGGTGTGGAGGCTACCAAAAAGCCACAAGAAGCACAACAAATTGTTTCAAAATCGTAGAAGTCTTCCTTTTTCCCACGCCTAAACCAGTAAACCCCACTACTCTTTCTGCTCCCTTAAAAATCCAAAATTGACCCAGGATGAAATGGTCGAACGACAACTCAAAAGGCCTGCTATAACTCTGTGATGACAAATATTTCTCATGCTACAAATGGAAAGGAACAAAATCTTTATGGCCATCTCTGAGATATTCAAGAAGACGATGATGACACTCGCCCTGTGCCCGAGTCACCGTGAACTTCCGGAATAAACCTCCTTCCTGGACCCTCCCTCTCGCAGAGGGAACTACATCATTTCCCTAATGCCTCAATGGCTTCTCTCATTTCCCTAAACCTTCAAGCTAATCGGTTATAATAGACAATGTAATCGAAGTCATCATCATCTGGTTGATAGTGGCGTACACTCCACACTCTATTCCATCGTCGACGCTTCAAGAAACCCATCACATCCATACATGCCATTAATTTCCAAATCATGATTACCAATGGTGGCTCTATAAAATGTGGAGGGCACCGGTGGAAAATGTGTGTCTCCAATAGGTGACTACAACCTCAAACTCATAAGGTTCCATATATTGACATGGGAGGTTACACATTGTGTTGGGTGCCGAGTGGGTCAGAACTCAATGGTCCCATTCATGGACTTTCCGAACTTAACCATGTAATTTGACCAAGGAGTCCACAAACATACCTCAGCAATACCTGGTTCGAATCGGGCCTTCATCGTGATGGAGAAATTGTTCAAAAGATCGTTCGAGTCATATAGCCCAACTCCACGCCATTCAGTTTCACATGAGATCCCACTGCGTCTCTATAAGACCTCCAACCTCTCTTGTCTAAACATCAAACAGCTTTCTCTGACTTTCAAGGACTCCCCTTCTGGTGTCCATGATCATTCCATTCCCTTGTCCCGTGAAGCCTTCCCCAACATAATGGCCCATCGCCACCCCTTTGCCCAAAAGAATTGAATTGAAAAAATGGTCCAGGAAACCCCACATCGTCGGAGTCATCCGTTTTAGTACGAGTCCTTACTCCTCCCGGGTCGTCATGGTACTAAAGAAAGAAGGTTCTTGGCTAGCCAGGCCCAGACTTCCGGTTTCCCAATAAACTCACCATCAAAGACAAATTTCCCATTCGTCATTGATGACCTTCGATGAACCGGTGCCCACCAAACTTGATTCTTCATCAGCTATCACCGTGACCAGATGAAGAGTCCGGAGACTCAAGACGGCTCGTGAACTCATGAGGGCCACTAATGGTTTTGGTCATGCCCTTTGGGCTGTGTACCGCCCCCTCCACCTCCCAGAGCCTCATAAACCATGTCTCCACCCTTTCTTCATTATTATTTTGTCTTCTAGTTTTGATGATCCTCATATATATCAAGACATGGAAAGCTATCCGACTCACATGTGGATCAAGTTCTCACTTACTTGTTCGCCATATTATTAATCTCACAAATTTCTTCCTGCAAATGCAAATTAAATAGTGCTTTTGCGCATCCTGGAAGTAGAATACTTGGGTCATCCGTAGTACGTCAGGTAACTTCAAAGATTGAAGCTATGCAAGATTGGCCGCGACCCCAAGACTCCCTCGTAAAAGCTTCATGGGATTTTTGGGTCTCAGGTATTATCGCAAGTTCGGCTAAGAATCCATGGAAAGATTACAAGACCTCACTGCTCTCCTTAAAAGAACTCTTTCACTTGGACCCAGCAGCCTGCTCAAGATTTTCAAACTTGAAGATGGCCATGTGCACTAATTCGGTTATGGTTCTTCCCTTTCACTTCAAAGCATTTAGAAGTTGGAATGCGACACATCAGCGAAAGGCATTGGCATTGTCCTTATGCAGAGGGTCGCATCATTCTTTGTATTCTGAGCAAACAACTGCCTGAAAAGAATCCGGGCAAACCAATTTATGAAAAAAATGTTGTTGATTCTAATGCATGAATTATGGCATCCATTCTTGGGCAACGATTCCAAATTAAGACGCACTGTCAAAGCCTCAAATACTTTCCTGAACAACGATTTCCTCCCGTGAGCAACAAAAATGGGTCACTAAGCCTTGGCTATGATTATGAGATCATTTACAAGAAGGGCAAAGACAATGTAGTGGTGGATGCACTGTCCCGAAATAGAAGACGGGCGGATCCATTTTTTTCTCTTTCCTTCATTTGTACCAGATTGGCTCCAAACCATTCACCAAGAATGGCTACAAGAACCCAAAAATTCACATTTGATACAACAATATCAGTCCAATTATCCAGTTTCCCAAGGGTACACTTGGCACAACGATGAACTTCACTACAAAGGCTGCTTGTATTTAAGTAAACAATCCAAGCTCAAATTCATGGTGCTTTCTGAGATTCATGCTACATCCATAGCGGGGCACTCAAGGTTTGCGAAAACATATGACTGATTCAAACGTTCATTTTTGGGATGGTATGAAACAGACATCCGTAAGTTTGTGGTTGAATGTAGGCATGCTAATGCAACAAGGGAGAAGAAGTCAAATCTCCAGGTGCACTACAACCGCTTCCGATTCAGCTTGCTATTTGGAGGGATATATATGGATTTTATTACAAAGCTACCCAAATCGTGAATAAATCGCTGATAATGGTGGTGGTAACGCTTTCCGTATGCTCATTTTTGTGCTTCTTCACCCATTATCACCGCGATCCACGCATTCAAATTGCCATGTGGATCGTGCCCGAAGCTTCATGCCAAAATCTATTGTTTCGATCGAGACCCAACTTTCACGTAAGCAATTTCGTTACAAGAACCGCTTAAGCTACAAGGGCACACAATTGCATCTCACCAAATTATCATCCGGCGACGCATGGTATCGTAAACGTAAGTTGTCAACGTTTGGAACCTATCCGGAGGCGCTTCTCGATCAGAAACAACACCAGCGGGCTCAATACTACCCTCATTAATGGTGGTACAACACTACATACCATACGTACCACCCATGACTCCTTTTGAAGTATGACGTGAAGCCACCGCCGCTTCTCTATACTTACCGGGTGTACCGAAGGTCCAAAGGGTCGCACTCAAACACTTACGCTCGAGATATCCTTGCAGACTCCAAAGAGAACTTGGTCATGGCCTGTAATAGAATGAAGCAGCATCAAGGTCGCCGGAACGCCAATTTGGCGTAAGGGGATCATGTATCATGCTACAACCATATAAGCAAACTTCCCCAAGGTCATCGCTATCGGGTTCAGCACCCAAATTTTATTATGGTTCTGCTACGCTCTAAAGCGTGGGACAAGTAGCATATCGCTTGTCTACCAAGTTACATCATGTTTTCATACCGCTTGAAGAAGGTGATCCGTGCCAACTTCAAACCAACCTCCAAAGTTAGATGAAGAAGGATACATCTGGTTGCAACCAAAAGCAATATTGGACCAATGTGAGCATCGTCTACATCAACAAACCATCAAGGAAGTGCTAGCATTGTAAAGGAAAGATATGACTCCAACAGATGTTAATTGGGAACCAAATATTCTGCGCAGCTTCACATCTTCAAGACTTTATATAACAGAGCTACATGGGCGATGGTCCTAACCATTATCATAGGTAGATCAATGTATTCGGATGTAATAAAGTTCAATATCAATAAGACCTTTCAATAAAATAGGTATGGATGAAGACTCTAATGAAGTTTCTCCGCTTCTAGAAGGATCTTCCTCTAGATGTTTCTCTTAATGGACATATTTAGTATGAATAAGGGTCTAGGGTATGAAACCCTAGCTTGGATATTATTGTAATAGAGCCACTGACCGGAGGTTGCCCTGTTAGGCCCTCAGGAACACATGCCCCCTCGAAGAGGCCTGTGAACATTGCTATCTGATTCAAAGTGCTATTTCTGTTGCTATTTCGTATATCATTTATGTGTATTGTGAAGATTATGCTGGATATTTTACTGTTATTCTGTCATTTCTAGCATTTCGTTTCTACTCTGCATATTTTATATATCTGGTATCTTGCACAAAATGTAAAAAACATATTATGGGAAAATCGTGACTTTAGGGGCTGTGAACATCCTTCTGCAAATATATTCATAACTTCTGCTACAGGTGATGAAATCCAATTCCGTCAAAGACCCATTTGAGAAAATGAAGAGATATTTTCATCCACATGTGGAAATCCTTCTATAGTTTCATGAGAATGGAGAAACAATCATTTTAATATGGTGGTACGTACGGCCTCCTTGGGTCAAATACATGTTGAGATTAAATCAATGATATCTCTCAAACCAAGAAGCCAAATGTGATTCCATGAAATACACATTTGAGATATTGAAAAGTTATTTCCAGAAATATGTGGAACTTCTTTTGTAGTTTCCTAAGTAGGGATAAAAATACCATTGAAGATGGTGGTACACGCGACCTCCTTGGGTCAAATACATGTTGATATTCAATCTATGATATCTCTCAAACCAGGAAGACAAATGAGATTTCACGAAGTACCCATTTGAGATATTAAAGAGATATTTCCAATGAGCTATGGTAGAGCCTCTGAAATTTTGTGTAAAGGCTGAAACACCTCTTTGAAGTTGGATGATTGTAGAGGGACGTAAAGGATGTTAAGGGTTTGTAGAGCAACATGGGTTGTTGTAGAGGTCGTGGAACCTCCGTGGGCAGCATGGACACCCTGCAATTTTGTTGAAAATGTTGCAAACCAATGGATGTAGCTGATCCATGTATAGATGTAGTGAATCCATGTATGGATGTAGTGAATCCATGTATGGTTCTCCCTGTAATGGTGAATGAAGATCCGAGGGAAAAAAAAAATTTGTAGTGCTTGTGGACCAACTGTGATGCTTACAATGTATGGTCTAGAAAATGGATTCCGATAATACCAAAAGGAGGTTGGTGATTACTGCAAATTTTTTAACCAGCAGCATGCTTCAAACCCTTATCTCGATGGAGAGCGTACATGGCTCTAATACCACTAATCTGGATCTCGGGGTGTACTGTCCCCAAGGCCGAGCCCCATTGTAAACCATGTTTTGAAAGGAATTGTAATTATGTTTTATAGGCTGGTGAGCCAAGTTTGTATAAGCTGGAGGCTTATGTGTTGTTAGGCCAGGGAGCCTGAGTGTTGAAGGCCAGTAGGTTGTTGTTGTATATGTAATCACGCAGAACAATTAATAAAACATAAACACTGCCATGTGAAGACCGACCACGATGAATGAGTGAAGGGGGACTAAGCATCCACAGAGTGGGAAAGGAATTAGGGGCTGGAAGGTGGGAAAGGGGCTAAGTGTTGAGCCTAGGGGCTAAGCCTAGGGGGCTTAAGCCTGGGAATAATATTTTAATATTATCCCAAAGAACATGTGCATTCTATGTTTCATTTCATCCTAAGTTTTGGAAAGGGTAAGTGTGCAAAGGGGATGCATGCTGGTGGAACGCATGCAGTTCCAAGCGTGACAAGTGTCAGCCCTAGTACATGCAAATAAAATGTCCAGGAGGAGCCGTGAGGGGGATTTTCCTCCATTCGACCTGACGGTTTGAAGGTGAACGATCGGACCTCTGCAAAAGAATACCCTGGTGCATCCCTGAAGGCCGAAAAGCCTGGGTTGACTTCGGAGATAGCCAGTACCACCCATGTCTGAATAGTTCGAACCTGTGTTAACCCTGTGTAGATTGTCGGTCACGCATCCCCGACAACCAGAGCGTGAGTCTATTCTATGCTGGCGAATTGGGAAATAGAAGTGACCAGCCATTGTTGAACCCGTTGGGAAGCGTGTGTTTGTTTTCCCCGTGAGTTGTTGGGACCACGCAGTGCTGGGGGGGAAAAAGAATGTGTATGTCTCTGCAAATCCATGTACTCCCTCTATTCTGAGAGCCGAGAAGACTGTGGTCGTTTGCTAAAAATCCTGATTCATCCTCTCGTTCTGCACCAGAGAGTGTGTGTAATTCCCTGTGGGAATTGCCTCTCACGCAATTCTGAAAATCAACACCGTGAGACCTTGCCGCCATTGCTAAGATTGTTTGAGAAGTTTGAGTCTATATTCCCGGTTGATTGTAGTGGTCATGCAGAGATGGATAATGCGTGAATTGTTGTCCAGTGCAGGTGGTAATTGATCATGTGTGTGATCTCTCTCTAGGTGAGGGAGGTGGATGTTGTTGGAAGAGGTTTCTTCCAGAGAGTGTCCAACACCATCTTCAGGCTCTGAGACTTCCTGATCCGGCCTGTTACCGAGACCCAGAGAGGGAGGTTAGCACCAATGGACTGTGCTTGTGAAGGTGTATACTCCCAGGTGGAACAGGCATGTGGGGAATGAGAGTCTGGTAGTAGTGGGCGTAAGATGGCATCCTGGGAAGAATCCTTCCAGATTCTAAGTGTTGTTTTCCCTGTAACCTCAGCCTAGATAGGATTCCTTGCCTTGGGGTGGAGCTTAGTCCCAGCTCGGGGGTGATCCACTGCTGAGCTGATGAGCAGTGGGGTCTAAGGCTGGGAGGATCGTGGAAGGCCTGCACTTGGTTGGTGGAATCTACCATTGATAAAGATAAGTATATGTTTATGTTTTACTCATAGATTGCATGACTCTATTCCTTATGTTATCATGTTTTCCGTTGTGTATATGATTTAGTATGACATACTATGGATTGTTTAATTATAGCAGTAATGATATGTTTTACTCTGAGTTAAATGTGTTTATTTGTTTAAATGCATTGTGATTCATTATGAATGAGAATGTGTTATTCTGCGTAGTAACACCTACCCGGTAGCCAAGGTGCGTTGCAGTTATTTTGGGTTATCTACCAAGTGGTGTTATAGTATCCTTGGTAGCTGAGTGAAAAGGTGCTCTACAAATTGGTATCAAAGCGATTAAACAAAGTAGCAGAAAAGGTGTGCTACAAATTGGTATCAGAGCCAAGGTTTCAACATTGAGACAAGATGGGCCAGTGGAGCGGTCTTTAGACCGAGAATGCGAGGATAAATGTTATGGATAAATTCGTAGGTGCGGACACTAACCAATCTCCCCAAGATCCACCTGGATCTGGAACAAAACGTGACAGAATACTACTCTTTCCC
>SNQJ01S0016376.1:111153-164239 GCA_010110895.2 Picea sitchensis | reverse complement strand
AGACATCTTTACTAAACCCCTAGCCAAGACACCATTTGAATATCTCAGACAGAAGTTGGGTGTCATCCCGTCTCACATCTAAGAGAGTCCATCCTGTTAGGGGGAGTCCTATATTGGTTGCATATCTGATACCTCCTAAAATTAATGCAACAGCTCAGGAGGAGCGTGTTTTCTTTGACATTGATGTCAAAGGGGGAGAAAATAACAGGGGTGCCTTTGTTGCCATCAATGCCAAAGCGGGAGATTGTTGGCATGTTTTACAGACATTGTATGCTTGTCATTGATGGCAAGTACAACAGCAAAGATGGCAGCAAACGTGCAAAGGATTGTAGGCAGTTCATTGATGACAAGATCAGAGTAAGAATCGATGAAAAACAGGAACAAAGTAAGCTCAGGAGTAATTAGCGCAGAGTCGATCGCAGTGCTTAAGCTCGGGAGGATAAGCGTCAGTGAACGTTGGATCCCATTTAAATTCTCGAAAGAAGGAGGACCGTCAGATCTGATTGTAGACAAGAAGAATGCACAGAAGAGGAGGACAGATCTCAGGCATCAGATCTTAGCATAAGTTCCGACAATCGTTGGATCAGGGAGAACTTGCACGTTCATTAAAGTGCAAGGAGAAGCAGGTATACAAAATCCCAAAAAAAAAGGTGGACCGTCCATCTATGGGTAGGACACGTGGACATAGATCAGCATTTCGCTGACTGGAAAGTCAAAGGTATGAAATGATCCAGCCTTTCACCTCTCGAACTCGCGATATGCGAAATCGTGAAATAATCTCAACCGTTAGATCGAGGCCAAATATGGACCATTGATCAGGCACAATGAAGGCTTGTGGAGTTGCGAAGTCTCGATAAAATCTTGACCGTCGATCTAAGAGGGACGCGTGGCAGAAGATCAGATCATGTCAAAGACTCCATTTCGGGGTTTCGTGAATCGCGACTTGGAGAGGCAAGAAACAATACCACAGGAATGCCGAAATCACGAAATGCGAAATCACAAAATGGTCTAAGCCATCATATCAAGGGTTGATTGGGACCGTTGATCCCAAGCCCTTTCAGAGTTTCGTGGATCAGTAGTTGGAAGCGTCAAGAACATTCACCACAGGAACGCTGAAATCGCGATTTGCGAAATCACGAAATGATCTGAGTCGTTGGTTCGAAGAGATCATGGACCATTGATCCGACCCCCTTCAATGTATTGGNGAGAAGTCAGAGACTCTCAACATCAAGAGTCCCAAAATGCCAAAAAACAAAATCTTGAAAAGCACTTTATGAACAAGTGCTTGGTCATGGCCATGGTCATATAGAGGAAGGAGCTAGCGCAGAAAAGATCTGTTTCGGAGTTTCAGAGATCGCGACATGGACTGGAGAGACACTTGGCCACAGGAAAGCCGAAATGATGAAATACGAAATAAAGGCAAGCTTATGAAGATCATTCAATGGTGCAGATGAAAATGAAGGAGATCGGAGGGCTATTGTTGCATGACACAGTGAACCTGCCAGAAGCCAGTGATGAGTTCTACCAGAGTACTCAAAGACACTTCGAGGTGATTGACAAAAGAGGTGAAGAGTCTCAAGAGATCAGCCAGTAGAACAAATATTGTTCATGGAGGTGACTGACAAGTGGATGAGTGTTGAAGTTTGTAACTGAAGCAGAAAGTATAAGCTCGACTATGCCAAAGAAGACAAAGAGTCTCGACTGCTAGAGAGGCTGAGGAATCTCAGCATGACATCCAGTGATGCTGAACGCGTGGGAAAACTGCTAGAAAAGATGAAGGGTTACCATGATGATTAGACAGATCACTCGAGATGTGGAAGAGATTAACGCAGTGTGAGCAGGCAGAGGCATGGTGTACATTGCATGCACAAGGTGTACAGAAGCTATAAGTACACGGGACAAAGAGGTGATGATGTGGTTGTTGATGAGGTGAAGTAATGCATGTGTGAAGAAGTAAAGGTGTGGTGCAGCAGCTGAAATGGAAAGGAAACAAAAGGTGCATTGAATGAGAATGGCACACAGAGCACAAAAGGCAGAAGAACAGAATGGGCAGCGGATGCATGCAGGAAGATAGTGAGGAAGACTGAGTAGCAAAATCTTGCAGAACATTAATGAAACTGGTAAGTTGTTATTGAACACTATATCACTGTAATAGGTTTCAGTATTTCATATTCATAAACTAGGGTGGAAGGGAGGTGCTAGAGAGGACTGGTGTCCTTAGAGGTTCAAGTGGGTGCTTGAACACAGGGAGTTGTAGCTTCCTTCTAGTTGGTGCTAGAGAAACCAGGGAGTTGGTGCTTCCTTCTAGTTGGTGCTAGAGAAACTATGGAGTTGGTGCTTCCTTCTAGTGTGTGCTAGAGAAAAACAGAGAGTTGGTGCTCTCAGCCAGTTGCACCTTGAAAAATATAGGTTTCAGCCTCACAATGAGTTGGTGCTCATATGTATGATAATGTAAAGAATGTAAATAATACTTATCATATAAATAAGAAGAGGTTTTTACCCTGTATGGATTTCCTTGGGAAATATCTGTCTCTGTGTTTCTCATATATGTGACTGATGTTGAATGTGCCATTGTAACCATATCATCACCCTATGAGTATGTTGTGACAAGTCATCCTTGAAAGGGCGGAACAAATTTGTAACCATATCATCACCAGGTTTCCAAACATATGAATCATATACGTATGAGGACCACTCCTCTGATGATGAAAACTCAACCCCCTCTTCCTGAGAGCCACCCTCAATGTCATAAATGGGATCTATATCAATATTGAAGAAACTCACATCCCATCTATGTCTCCCAACCTGTATGAAATCATCAATGTGTAGATCGACCATGTCGGAGAGGTCTTGCACAAGATCGCATGTATCATCGAGGATAATCATTTCTTCATCTTCGTGTGCAGGAGGAAGACAAGTTTGAACGACCTCATCTTCATCAAGAAGGAGAAAAAAATATTCCTCATCATGTTGTGCTTCATCAAGATTATTTTTTCTCTTCATGGGAATGCTCTTCCATCGCCTCTTCATCACACGAGGCTTGATTCTTAATGCAGAGTGCTTCATGTGCCTTTTTTTAGAAATATTTGTTGCATCCAAGGGTTCCTCTAACAACTCTTGACTTCCAAAGTCACGGAATAAGGTCTCATCAAGATCTTCAAAAGGATTATCACTTATTGTGTTCTCTTCTTGATGTGCGGAAGGAACAAAGGCATGGATGTCTACATAAAATTTAAGGGTAGAAATGAGCACTTATTCTTCATCAAATGTCTCGTCTGGATTTTCTTCATCTGGATTTTATTCAAGCTTGTTTTGATGAGTATGTTCTTCATGCACTTCTTCATCTATTGTCTCATCATTGATCGGAAAACCTTCTCTGCAAATAGTGTGTTTGAGCTCTTGAAAAGCATCAATACTCTGAGTAGCTGGTCGATAATTCCTGAGAAATTCTTCAATGAGCTTTGTAGAAGAAGGGATACTCTTCGGATTACATGAGTGTGTGAGCCAATCCATTTGACTCGATTCCAGTGAAGATACAAAAAATTTCATTAGCACATCCTCATGTAGCACATATAGGCTTGAAACATACTTCATATAATTGACAAAATGGGTTACTGATAGAGTTGGATCACCGTCAAATTTGGGGAAATTTACCCTCCTTTCCGTTGGACAATGGTTTGGATATCCAGGACTATCCTGAACCTAAAAGGAGGGATAAACCTTATGGAAAGCCCATGCTAAGTCTCGTGAGGCCATGTATACATTACTTAAGGTAATACCTCAATGGAGTCACGAGATGAGCTCAAATATTGCCAAAGGATGGAAAAGGATAAGGGAAAAGTGGGTTCTGGGAAGGTGGAGTCACCAGATGAGATTCAAGATGAACTCATCAAGAAGGGTGGAAAGGGAATGTACCTTAGGTGGAGTCGCCAAGAAAGATAAGGTGAAGGATTTGGGATATCTTGCCAAAGTGTTGTTAGGTTTTCAAAGAGGATTCAAAATCCTCCTCGGCAACGGCGCCAAAATGTTATCACACAAGTTGTAAGTTGGTAAAATCTCGACCCAACCACAAAAGCAATTGTTATAACTATGGGAAACTACACCCAATGTCACCTCGATGTAGGTCCTACACTTGGGGGGTCATTGAGGTCACTCTTGGGAGGTGATCCTGGAGAGCCTAGGGGAAAAGAAACGAGAAAGGAATAGGTAATGGAGAGGCCCCTAGAATTCAATACACTAAGTGGAAAAGAGGAAAAGGGAGATGCCTTGCTGACCAAGTAATGTTGCCCCAAAGGATGTGTTGCTTTTCTCAATGATTGTACCTACCTGAGACACAACAAAAATCCAAATGAAAAGAAATATATCAATTGGATCAGCAATTTAATCTTGTTATCCCTATTTTGCAGAAGTTATATCAGCAATAGATTATATCCAAATCAACAAGTAAAAGGTCTAGACTAGTTAGTAATGTCAGCAATAAAACTAGTAACCAATGTGGACCGAAAATTACACTTCAAGACTGAATAAAGATGGTTGTCACAAAATTTAATTTCTGTAGAATTATATCAGCCTTATGGATGTAGCATTCAATGAAGTACAACAGCAAATTTGACCATCAAAAACTGCCAAAAGCTAGCCCAACAGATGCACCTAGGTTAGTAGGTTAAACTAGCAAAGTTAGAGGGTTAGTCTAGGGTTAGTTTGTGAGATATTAGCGGTTAGGGTTAGATCTTTCTGCACCCCAATGGTTGTAGGAAACAAGTTTGTACAGAAATAATATTTTGTGGGAGAAAGAGGACACCCTAAGGGAGGAAGAATCCCCAAGGCGTCAAGATCATTATCTAAAAGAGAGAGATTTAAAACTTGAAAGAATCATGTTTACCAAGATATAAATTTATTTCTCCAATGCAAGACTAGTGCCTTTAGTTATGGGTTAATGGGGTCAAGAAGAAATATCTATGGTTACTAAATCCTTGGGAATATAAATCCTCTTACTTCCCAAGACAAGTAACCTAGCTAGGGTTTGAAGATGAGTGGTGTAAATCCTCTTACTTCCTCAACTAAACCCTTGCAAAAAATCTTGATAAAGTGGTGGAAACTAGGATAGGGGTGTATATCCTTATACTCCCTATCTACAATTGGCCAAAACAACCTTACTTGAATCACAAATGATAATAACAAAGTAGATAGACCATACCATTCAAGAAAAAGTTTTTACATGCCAAAGTAAACTGCCACAAAAGAAAGAGAATGACCTTTTAGAGATAGTGCACCATCATCATCATCAACCATAAAAATAAAATAATTATTCTATAGCACAAGAGACAAAATACTCCAAGTGTAGCAAAAATTTCAGACCAAGTACTTCTCACAAGAGGGAGAGTTATGTTAAAATGAGATCTTATGATCTCTTATTTATACAAAATGTCACTCAGATAACTTTTCCACGTATTTAGGTGTAAACCACAATACTAGGGGTCAACAACCCTAATATTTCCCCCTTAACAAAGTAATTCATTTAAAATTCACTTTTTCACATAAGAAAACCCTAATTTTAGAAGGACGTCACCCCTTTAGGGGACGTTTTGGCACTAGGAGAAAGTTGTTGGTGTAGGAGGAGGGTGTTTAGGATTTCCAAAGCCACATGTCAAGTATCCAAGTTACTTCCTTCATGGTCAAAGCCCAATTCTCCTCAAATCGTCCAAGTGCCAATGCATCAACCACACCACCAAACCCTAACCCCCCTAGGTGACACCATGCCTCTAGAAGTGACGTTTTGCCTCTCCTCGGAAAAAATTTTGTCATGTGGGAGATAGGTTATGTCATCCAAGTCATCTTTAAGAACTTCCAAGTTTGATATTTCTCACCCGACATGTGGGCCCTTGGCATCCACCCGTGGGCTTCAAGCCCCATGGAATCCCAACCTAGGCTTGTTCTTCCAAAATTGTCCACCAACTAGGTCCTGCAAAGACAAATAATCACACCCTTCAATGATATCAAGTAATAACAGTGTGATAAGTGAATCCAATCAATAAATTATCCACTTAAGCATGTGCATCAAATATCACTATATCAAACAATTAAGTGCTCAAAGACATTATGCGACTTTTCAAGCTTGAATATGGGAGGGTTGACGAGGTGTCCTATTAGGTCGATCTTGCCCTATTTCAAGGAGATTTGTTGGCCCTCAACCAAGTTCTGGAGAACCTTGGTTGTGTTTGACCACTTTTGGGACTTCGACAGGCTGGTCGAAGGCAGAACGCCCAGGCGAAGCAGAGATCGCGGGATCTCGCCCCCTTTTGCGGGATTTTTGGGGATTAGGGTTTATGTAACGGGTATGGGATGTCATCCCATGGGTTTATCCATTGTTAAGCCACATTTGTAATGTATAAATAGATATCTAGGCGATGTAAGAAAAGATAGACCTAGTAGAATCGGCTTAGTGCGGATTTAGAGGCTGTGTGCATACTATGTGTTAAGACTTGCAGAGATAAATGCAAGTGATTGTAAGAAGCTTGTGTGCAGACTGTGTAAGAAGGCTTTGTGATGTGACCTAACTTAGGGAAGGAGGACCTGGCGAGGTGCACGTGGATATCTTGTCCTATGTAGAGTGGGTTTTGTGGCTCTATGCATGTAAGAAGATTGAAAGAAGATAATAAAGAAGAAGAAGAGTTGGTGGACATAGCCCCACGCTGGGGGTGAACCACGTATATCATGTGTTGTGATTGCTCTGTGTGATTGATGTGATTTATGCTTAGTGTTGTAATATTTATGTATGTAGATACATCTACTGGAGTAGCTTAGTGCTTAGTGATATGAATGAATTCTAGATCTGATCTATTTCTATGTGCTAAGTGTTTGGATGTGTTAGATCTTGTTGAATACTACGTTGCTCTATAGTTAGGGATTTTAACCTACGATGTGAATAACGGTAAAATCTAATGAATTTTCACTGTTAAGTGCTCTGTTAAGTATTGTGATCAAAGATCTATGTCCCAACTAGATTGTAGACACTTGAGTCCTACACCCCCCTTTGCCTCTACCTCGGGTGAGACTTCATCTTCTTCGCAAGTGTTTCCGAAAGGGCCGGTAGTTAGGGCTTTGTTGGTGTGTTGTTGAAGCGTTGAACCCTGGGTCTGCCCCTGTGCCAACAAATGGTTCTATTGTCGGGACCTGAAACTGTGATTGTTGGGAAATGAGGAAAAGAGAAATCTTTGTGCGTAGATTTGTTGTTGTAGTGCGCAATACTCTATTTGACTTGTGAAGCTTCGTGCCAAGAAGAGAAGTATGACATGAAGAAAAGAGGTAAGATCTTAAATCTTGGTTCTCTAATAAAGTTAAGATAAGTGGACATTTTTGTTTCAAAAGAATGGAACTAGGTATATTTGATAGATTTCATCCTAGTCTGAAAACTAGGGCACATCTAGAATAAAGAAGATGTGATATGAATAGATCTGATAGAAATAGTGAAATATATGTTATTCCTATGCATAGAAAGAATTTTTGGACTAACAAGTGGATGCAAGATCCTAGAAAGAATTTTTTGCAGGTCTATCACTTTGATCCTAGTGCACAGTATAGGAAAGGTTGGGGAACATTTAAGAGAAAGAGAGGATTGACTCTTTGTTATAGTTGCAGAAGACTGGGACATCTTGCTAAGGAATTCCCTGGTAGAGATCTTATTTTCCTTTTTTGTAAGGCTACTGGACATGAAGTTTTAGATTTCCCTAGAATGATTGCTAAAATTGAAAAGATGAACATGAGACAAGAAAACCATGAGGAAAGTCAAGAGACTAAGAATATGCCAAAGAACCAAAAAGAATCTGAGACTATATTATTGCAGATGAAAGAAACACTGAATGATCACAGAGACATCAGTTTATCAGAGATCTTAAAAGAGAAAGAGTGCATAGAAACAAGAATAGAAGACTTCGACATAGACTGTGTATTGGACGCAGAAACACAGGTGAACATCATGATAGAAAGTACTTGGGAAATATTAGGAAAGCCTGTTATGATTCCTTCATTGGGAGGAATAGGATTGTTTAAAGGAAAGATGATAACCCTATGTGGAAGACTTACTCATGTACCTATGAGTGCTCATGGAACATCGACAGAAGAAGGATTCGAGGTCATTAAGTTTGTTGAGAACAACGCCCCTTTTTCACTTTTGTTAGGAAGGAATTGGATTGAGAGAGATCGGATCCGAAGGAAAGAAGAAGAGGAAGCTATAGAACAGAAAAAGCAAGAATTAAGGGATTTCATGGCTAAGAGAATAGCGTACTTAATAGAAGAACAAGAGGACAAGTCGAAGAAACTAAGGGCTAGAGACTTAACTGTCGAAGTTGAAAGAACACAAGAAGGCTTAAAGAACCTATCCATGCAGGAGAGTAGAGAACCTACTCCAGAATCAGTAAAATAAAAAGTATTACCCTCAAACCCTGTGAAAGATCCTCAACAGTGCGAAGTTTCTATACTAAGAGCAGATAAAAACAAGAATGGAAAGAGGAATCCAGAGACACGGATCACAAGAAAGAAAGCAATAAATCTCAGTAAGAAGAAAGCAAATCTAGAAAAATTGCAGGAGGTTCCAGAGAGGACTTCGTAGAAGGAAGGCTTGCAGAACTTGAACCTCGTTGGAATAGAAGAACAACACCGACTGGAACTTCGCCACGGCGAAGAAATATGACCATTGGAGGCGTCTCGACCATTAGAATGATGCTCTAGAACGGCTAGAAACACATTTATTGATGTAACGTTCGCCATTGGACCATTGGAACCGCGCCATAACGGATGGAATTGTATTTATTAAGGCATTCCTGCCCGTTGGAGGATTATGTTACGATGTTAGATATTTAACCCGTCAAATGTACTACCGGGGACACTTTTGCCAATTGTGATTATCCGAGCCCATAGAGAACTAATTGCTTTCGCGCAGTGCTTATTGAGACCTCGCCACCTGTTCTTCTTACCTTGAGCATTTGTCCACCTATCTAAAACATTTGATCACGAGCGTACATGTCGAGCAACCTTAGCGCAGTAGAGAAATACATCGAAGATATTTTGATTGACCTTGTGGCAAAGAAATTCATGTCTGTAGGAGCACAGGCCTCATCAATGAGAGGATTGCAAGCATCCCCATCGGTTGCACATCGATCTGGGCCATCCTGAACTGCGACAGAGAAACGAAGAAAGCATCGCGATGACTTGGCAAACGCAAAGCTCATCCCATCAATCATGCCCGACTATATCCCGCCTCTGGCTAGCGCGGTTCGTCATGATAGCGTCCCGAGGGACTTCGACTATACAATGATCATTGCATACCTCCCGAAGGGGATACGCATAGTTGGACTGCAATTAGGACAGATTATGATGCTAAGGATTAGTGACTTCAACTTGGGAGACCGCAAGAATTATGGAATGCTCGCTCCACATAATTATTTGACAAAGACAACGGGGAAGAAGCCAAAGATAGTCCCCCAGCCATGGACCATGGACATCACGAGATCAAAAATCCTTAACGTGATGAAGATCTTGTTATCACTCCCAGAGTCTTTCCCTGACTGTAAAGGGAATGAGCTTGGTAACTTAAATATTTAATAATGTGTGGAAGATAAGATCAATTCGAGTGACTTAATATGCTCACATTCACTCAAGAAGCATATGAATCCACTCAAAGATTAAAGGCTTTCAACTATATTGTTCAGAAGGTTTAAATCAAAGATATGAAAGCATGAAGAACACTTATCATACTAGCAGAACTATTCATACGATTGTATACAATAAATGGCCAGCTATAACAGGTGAAATACTTGCAGCTCTAACTTATCAATGCAGTGATAAGATGACAGTTATCAGGAATAAGATAAAAAGGAAAAACAATGTATATAAGTTTAGTATATCAATGAAGAAATGATATGACAGTCATCTGCCATTAGATATACATAAACATGGAACAGACAGAAGATGGAAAACTAAAGAGACATAGTGAAAGAAGCTTATGTGTCAAGATGTACTCATAATTGTCTTTAATGAAGTATGGCTTCAAGTTTCCAAAGTTGAACCACCAGTCCTCGGACTGTCTTCCCCCTTCTTTACAATATTTCAGTAGGCTTAAATAGCCTTTACATAACTATTAAAGATCCCAAGAAAGTGGATCTCAAGATACCTGTCAAAACAGAGATTAATCCAATTACAATAAAAAGGAAAAGATACTATCTTTAAAGGATTGTATCCCATCTAAAACTTGACTCTTCAAGTACCACACGAGCTATCTTTGAGGAGAAAGATGTCTTCTTGAATCACATTTGCAACATAGTTCATGAGTCATCATATAACAATCAAGAAGAAGTCCACTTGATGATTTCAAGCTTTAACAAAATTCTGCCACCTGCCAATGAGTCACTTGCTTTGAAAACTGAAGCTAAAATCAGAGTTGACCAAATCTACTAATTTTTTAATGGAATAAGAGTTCAAATTAATATTTAAAACTTTTCTCACAATCTACAAAAGACATTTATCTTCTGTATTTAGGAGTTGGTATGGGCCTGAAAGTCTCCTTAAGTGATCTGGTTGCAAGAAGATCTGATCTGGGTGAATAGATTAATATTCTTCCTGTATCTGTGCTTTCGGAAGCTAAGGAGGTCAAAATAGAGTATGGTTAGCTGCCGAGAGTTATGGGAATCGGCAGCTAAAAACATATCTTCTGGTGCACTTAACCTGTCGAAAATCTGGAAAGTTCCAATGCATGTAGATGTTTTCCGACTGTTAAGTGGTCTCATCAAATGCATGTAGCTTTGAGATGAACATTGAACAAACAAAACCAACAACATCATCTGGATGTTTCTTATATCAGATCTCAATGCTTTGATTATGGCAGTTTTGACGGTGGATATCTTACAACTTAGCGCAATAAATTCAAACCATGTTGATCGGCATAATAAATTCAATCTTTTCCCCAGTATGCTTTAGTTTGAGGATGTTCAAGAGGATATCCATAAACCTCACTGGTACTTGTAAGCAAAAAACGTACCCCGACCCGCTTGGCATGTCTGAGCATGTTCAAGGTTTCCACAACATTAGTTTTGATAGTCTTTATGGGATTGTGTTTGTAATGTACTAGGGAAGCAAGGCAGGCCAAATGATAGATCTGATCCACCTCCAACGGTAAAGGTTCCACAACATCATGGCGTATGAGTTCAAACCTCAGATTACCAAAATGATGCAAAACATTCTCCTGTAAAGAAATTATCGACAACAATAATGTTGTCGCCTCTCGCCATGAGCCTGTCAAACAAGTGACAGCCAATCAAAACCAGCTCCACTGTTCACAACCACCTGCAAGGACTTCCTCTTCAAACTCACGGGCACTTTAGCCCCTGAATTCACCATCGAACGTGGGTGATACTGAGAAAAGGGAGAGGATTCTCATAAACGACTCGATGATGTTGGTTGTGCACAAACCTTGCAGTTTCATCAACATTTGATGCATGCCTTTATATATCTGCTTATTTTTCCTTCCAATTCATCAGGAAGTCCGAATTTAACTCCTGTAAACCTTGAATCCATAAATTTCTCCCACGGCGCGCCCTTTTCACTCTAATCTAACAATCAAAATATTATGTGAAGATTGCGATGAATCCTTCTCTAATGTCCTGTTGATATACTTGGCGAATCTCTTACCTGCCAAATGTTTCAAAAGCGAGCTATAGTCAATCACAAGACACCTGCAATTTTGAATAAATGAACTTAGCGCTTGCACCTGGCTATCGACTTGGCATGTTGGTGAAAATGACACTCTCACTTATTTGCAAAGCTAGCACTTGCGCATGTATTTTCCAAACCTTGCATGATACACTTGTAAAATTTGATAACCGACACTTGTTGATGAGGTGAATAGGATAGGAGTTCAGCACTCACTGTTGAGTTTTGTTGTCAACTAGTTGTTTGACTCGTGGCTTTGAACCTAAAGCTTCACTCGTGGCTAGAAACCCTAATGCTTGACTCATAGCCTGATTTAGTTTAGCTCAACTAGTGGTTGTTATATAGATTGATGATTTGGCATATGAACTCGGCTTGAGTTTGGGCCTTGTATGTTGTATGGCATAACTCATGGCTTCAGTATTAACTTGTGCTTTGACATGTCACTAGGGTTGTCATAGTAATTGAATGTGCAGCTAGCATGTAGGATAGGTGACATGTGAACATGACTCGAAATTGGCATATGTGATATAGCTTAGGTTTAAGGTAATTTGGTAATAAGACACTTAAGTGCACAGAACACATTTTGATGAGATTATAAAAATATATATATAATATATTTTTATAATTGAAAATCTTAAAGCATAGATTAGGGCTAACAATTATTCATATTTTTTGTATTGCAGGTCAAGAAGGAAAAGCCAAAGAATGTTGGGAAAAAGTGATCAATAAGAGCTTGAATGTTGGGAAAAAGTGATCAATAAGAGCTTGATGAAGAACTTGGAGGTTAAGACATTGGCCAAAAGACTGAAGAAAGAAATAATTCAAGTAGAAAGAGATGAAAACGCTCTCAAAAGTACCATTACATTTTGATCGCTAAGATATGGCTCCAACTAGGATGGAGTCGTCCCTGCGAGGCTCCAAGAACCTAGTAGTTCCAGTCGCCTTATATGTTGGGCTATGGAGTCATCTGTCTTGTGTAACCAATCTCTGTACACCTTCAAAAACTACCATTATTCTAGCACACTGACTGCTATTGCTGCAAATTGAAGGAAAAGAAATGCTCGGGAAGTGAGCTTATTTCCTACCCTACTCTACTCTAACCAGCTCTCAATTTGGTTAGGTAAATGATGACTTCCATAACAGCCATTCAAGCAATTTGATAATTGAAGAAACCTTGTCTATGTCACTAATCAACAACTGATGTTTGAAAAGTAGCAACAGTGATAAGAATTCATTCAAGAAACCATACTCACCCGAAAAAATATGTGAGCTAAGGAAATCTGAAATTTTCGGGCTCTCTGAAATGTATGATTCCATGAAGGTTGCTACTTGATCTTTGAAATAGAGATCGAAAACATGTTGATTCATGAAGAACTCATGCTCATACATGACTCTTTTTTTGCTGGAAGGTTGATTACTTTCTTGTTCTCTTATAATTAGATCTTGATCATCAATCATCACAACTTTCTCATCAGAAAAGTGCTCAAAAGATGATGATAAAACAATGTTAAAATCATATGAACAAGGATCAGTTGAAAATATATAATTGCCTATGCAATCATCAATTATTATAGGCTCATCCTGTTTTGCAAACTGATCATAAAATTCACACGCATACTTGTCCATTGGAACATCTGCAAACACTGAAAAATTTGATTCACAATCTAAAATAAATTCACATGCTTGTTGTTGTTCCAAATCCGCTTCACACTCATAACCTTCCTGCTAAAAATCTAAAACATACTCACAGTTCACTTGTTTAGGTGCTTGCATATTTTCAGAGTAAACTCGCTCTCGGATCCTCCTGGAAGCACGGATGTTCTCTTCCACTCCTTCTGCATCTTCAAACAAGCTCCTTAGGGATGAAGACTTCATTTCTAATAGGAGAAGGGAAATCTCTGAATATTGAGCCATAACATAATATAACATGGCAGCAATCTCAATGGGTCAGATCTCCAAAGGCATGTCATGATATATCCTGTAAAACCTTATGTTGAAGACAAACAAAGATTCTTCCTTTTCTCTCTTCAAAGTGAAAAAATCAGAAAGGTATTGATCAAGACATTTATTCTCACCCCAATATTTTGAAAAAACATAATAAAAATCAGTCCACGAGCCAATTGAACCAAGCTCCAGATCTCTAAACCATAAAGCAGCCTCTCCGGTCAAAGATTTAGAAAATAATCTCATAACAATATCTTCATGAACAATTTCCAAATTATCAACAAAATTTACAAAAGCCTCCAAATGTTTCTCAGCTGAAATATGATTCTCTTCGATAAAATGAGGAAGGTACTCAACAAAATCTGGAGGATAAGGATGAATATGCGCTGGGATTTGGAGGGGTTTAAACACCCTTTGTCTAATCTTAGACTGAAATTATGTAGGCTGAAAGAAAGGTTTGGGAGAGATACGTGAAGGTAATAAAATTTGAGATGGTTTAGATTCAACTTCATCATTTTCATGGTCACGAGGCTGATCATTTTCTGGAGGTATGAAGATATAAACCTCATCCTCATGAACAGGCCAAGGTGAAGATACTAAATCAACATCTACCTTACAAGAATTAAGCAAATCTTCTTCTTCTAAAGATCGATAAATAAAAGAAGGTAGATGATCATCGGAATAAACAAGACACAATATGATCTTTTTAATGTGTGAAGGGAAAAGTATAAATGAACCAATAAAGAACATCAAAAGTTCATGAACTGATACCTGGTATTTTCTTTCATCTCCTTCATCTTACTGTTAGAATATCCTCCCCAGTGGAGTCTTAAATCATGAAGTCGCCAAGCAGATAATTACAGTCAATTTATGTGTCCTCCTCTTGTCTGCCATCAAAAGTCAGATCTATGTCGTTCTTCCTAGGGAAACTTTGTTCACTTCCATTCCCCGGCAACAGCGCCAATTTTTTATCACTCCAAGAGTCTTTCCCTCACTGTAAAGGGAATGAGATTGTTAACTTAAATGTTTAATAATGTGTGGGATATAAGATCAATTTGGATGACTTAATATGCTCACATTCACTCAAGAAGCATATGAATCCACTCAAAGATAAAAGGCTTTCAACTATATTGTTCAAGAGGTTTAAATAAAAGATATGAAAGCATGAAGAACACTTATCATACTAGAAGAACTATTCATACGATTGTATACAATAAATGGCCAGCTATAATAGGTGAAATACTTGTAGCTCTAACTTATCAATGTTGGCATGTTTTCAGACAAAGGCAGAGTATGCATGTTTGTCATTGATGGCAAAGATCACGATCAGCAGCGTAGCAATAATGGCATGGCAATGGCAAGTTCAACAGTGAAGAACAACAGTGATCGTTGGATCCCATTTAGATTTCTCGATGACCGTCAGATTTGAATTCAGATAGGAGGAGCGTGCAGTAGAAGAGAACAAATCTCATGCGTCAGATCTGAGCTTGAGGTCCAACTAGTGTTGGATCCAGGAGAACCTGCATGTTCTTTAAAGTGCAAGGTGAAGCGGGTTTACAAAATCCCAAAAGCAGGAGGACCATCCATCTTCAGGAAGGACACGTGGTTATAGATCAGCATTTCGTTGACTGAGAGGTCAAAGGAAGGAGTGCCCTAACCTCTCTAACTCGCGATATGCGAAATTGCAAAATAATCCTAGCCGTCGGATCGAGGATTGATCTGGACCGTTGATCAGACACGACGAAGGCCCGTGAAGTTTCGAAATCACGATAAGATTTGGACCGTTGGGTCCATAGGACACGTGGAAAAATATCATCATTTTGCTGACTGGAAAGTCAAAGGAACGGGGTTCCCTAACCTCTCGAATTCGCGACATGCAAAATTGCGAAATGTCGAAATGAGAAATTGCGAAACGCCTTTTGGCGCAGCCTGTGGTCACCATTGGTGGTCACGTGAGGGGAAGAAGCTAGTGTATCTAAACTCCATTTCGGAGTTTCGGATACCAGGAGTTGGAGGTGTCAAGGACACTCACAACAAGAATGTCGAAACGGCGAAATGCAAAACGCCCAAATACGATGATCTAACTCCATTTCGGAGTTTCGGATACCAGGAGTTGGAGGAGTCAAGGAAGCAACTCACGACAAGAACTCGTGATATGTGAAATCATGAAAAGATCTGGACCGTCGAATCATCAAGATTGTGGACCATTGATCTGAATCCATTTTGGAGTTTCAGATACTAGGAGTTGGAGGAGTCAAGAGTCGAGACTCTTCATCACAGGAGTCTCGAAGTTGCGAAATGCGAAACGCCAATCATTTCGGGGTTTGTGACTTGGAGTGTCGAGATACTTCTCCACAGGAATGATGAAATGTAGGAATGTCGAAATGCGAAATTGCAAAAGCGCTTTATGGATAAGCACTTGGTCACCATCGGTGGTCACATCGTCGAAGAGTTTTAGAGAAGAGCTCGAAGAGAAAAGCTCCATTTCGGAGTTTGGGACATGGAGAGTCGAGACTCTTCACCACAGGAATTCTGAAATACCGAAATGCCGAAATGTGAAATGGAGAAATCAACGCGAGACCCTGTGCTTGTAATCCAACGGTATTGGATATTTGGAAATCTGATCGAAGGGCTACTTTTTCTCTTCACAGTTAATCGATCAGTTACGATTCAGTTAGCATAACTGAATCATGACTCTTGGACGGTTGGCGATTTAGTTGCTTATGCATTTTCTTGGAGGTTCACAGTGTAACTGCCATAAATGACTAATGGTGTCTGTGAGAGGACTCGCAGAGACTTCAGGGTGATCTCCAGAGAAGATGAAGTGTCTCGAGGCATCTTCCAGTGGCATGAAGACTACTCATAGAAGCTATTGACAGATGTAAGACCATTGGAGCCTGGAACTGCAACAGAGGGAATGAGCTTGACTGTGACAAAGAAGACGAAGAGTCTCGACTACTGGAGAGGCTAAGGAATCTCGGTATAACACCCAATGATGATGGACGCATGGGTTTAACAGTTAGAGAAGCTAAAGAGTTGCAATGATGATCAGGCAGAGCACTCGACGTGGAGAGAGAATGTAGAAGCATTGTGTATAAAGGATGCAGTAGATGCAATCAGAGAATAAAAATGGAGAACAGAGAAGATATTTGTTGTTGTTGAGAGTGATTCAGGTGTGTAGAAGGAGGCAGAGTGCAGCAACTGAAATTCTTAGAAGAGGAATGGTGCATAGAAGGGACATGGCATGCAGAGCATAAAGCACAGCAGAAGCAAAGAACAGAGATGCATAGCTGAGACAGTAAAAGAAGGTTGAGGTGCACTTGTAGAGAAAATCATAATATCAGAAAGCATAAGAAGATGCAAGCAGAGAGACACTGATACAGGAGAGCAAAGCAGCATAGGAGAACAGTGATAAGCATGGTAAGCCAATGACAACTATTGAATCATTGTAATAAGTTTCAGTAAAAAATATTTATATTTCAGGGTGGTAGGGAGGTGCTAGGGAGGACTGTTTTCCTTAGATGTTCAAGTGGGTGCTTGAACACAGGGAATTGTAGCTTCCATCTGGTTGTAGTCAGAGAAACCAAGGTGGCAGGGTGGTACAAGGGAGAACTGTTGTTCTCTATTATATAGGTTGGTGCCTGTGTGACTGGAAGTTGGCGCTTCCATCTAGTTGGTGATGGAACACTTAGGGAGTTGGTGCTTCCTTCTAGTGGGTGCTAGAGAAACCAGGGAGTTGGTGCTTCCTTCTAGTGGGTGCTAGAGAAACCAGAGAGTTGGTGCTTCCTTCTAGTAGGTGCTAGAGAAAACAGAGAGTTGGTGCTCTCAGCAAGTTGCAGCTTGCAAAATAGAGGTTGTAGCCTCACAATGAGTTGGAGCTCATATGTATGATAATGTACAGAATGTAAAGATTACTTATCATACCAAGAAGAAGAGGTTTTTACCCTTTATGGGTTTCCTCAAGAAATATATGTCTCTATATATTTCATATGCGTGACTGATGTCGAATTTTCTATTGCTTACCTCCCTTCATTATTGTGATTGTCATTAAGTGTTCTGCAAAGAGTTCAAAATAATCATAATTGTTTAATCACGGTAACAATTGATTCACCCCCACTCTCAGTTGTCCAACAATCAATGCAGTGATAAGATGACAGTCATCAGGCATAAGATAAACAAGAAAAAAAATGTATATAAGTTTAGTATATCAATGAAGAAATGAGATGACATTCATATACATAAACATGGAACAGACAAAAGATGGAAAACTGAACAAACATAGTGAAAGAAGATTTTGTGTCAAGATGTACTCATAATTGTCTTTAATGAAGTATGGCTTCAAGTTTCCAAAGTTGAACCGCAGTCCTTGGACTGTCTTCCCCCTTCTTTACAATATTTCAGTAGGCTTAAATAGCCTTTACATAACTGTTACAGATCCCAAGAAAGTGGATCTCAAGATACCTGTCAAAAAAGAGATTAATCCAATTACAATAAAAAGGAAAAGATATTATCTTTAAGGGATTGGATCCCATCTAAAACTTCAATCTTAAAGTACCACATGAGCTATCTTTGAGGAGAAAGATGTCTTCTTGAATCATCTTTGCAACATAGTTCATGAGTCATCATATAAAAATCAAGAAGAAGTCCACTTGATGCTTTCAATCTTTAACAAAATTCTACCACCTGCCAATGAGTCACCTGCTTTGAAAACTGAAGCTAAAATCAGAGTTGACCAAATCTGCTAATCTTTTAACGGAATAAGAGTTCAAATTAATCTTTAAAACTTTCCTCGCAATATACTAAAGACATTTATCTTATGTATTTAGGAGTTGGTATGGACCTGAAAGTCTCCTTAAGTGATCTGGCTGCAAGAAGATCTAATCTGGGTGAATAGATTAGTATTTTGCATGTATCTGTGCTTTCAGCATCTAAGGAGGTCAAAACAGAGTATGGTTAGCTTTCGAGAGTTATGGGATTCGACAGCTAACAAAATATCTTTCGGTGCACTTAGCCTACCAAAAATCTGGAAAGTTCCAATGCATGTATATGTTTTCTGACTACTAAGTGGTCTCATCCAATGCCTGTAGCTTTGAGATGAACATTGAACAAAAAAAACCAACATCGTCTGGACTTTGTTTATATCATATCTTGATGCTTTGATTCTGGAATTTTTTACGGTGGATATCTTACAGCTTAGCGCAATAAATTCAAACCTTGTTGATCAGCATAATAAATTCAATCTTTGCCCCAGTATGCTTCCGTTTGAGGATGTTCAAGAGGATCTCCATAAACCTCACTGGTACTTGTAAGAAAAAAATGTACCCCAACCCGCTTGGCATGTTTGAGCATGTTCAAGGTTTCCACAACATTAGTTTTGATAGTCTTCACAGGATTTTGTTTGTAATGTACTGGGGAAGCAGGGCAGGCCAAATGATAGATATGATCCACCTCCAACTGTAAATGTTCCACAACATCATGGCATATGAGTTCAAACCTCAGATTACCAAAATGATGCAAAAAATTCTCTTGTAAAGAAATTATCAACAACAATAACAATGTCGCCTCTCACCATGAGCCTGTCAAACAAGTGACTGCCAATCAAAACCAGCTCCACCAGTCACAACCACCCACAAAGACTTCCTCTTCAAACTCACGGGCAATTTAGCCCCTGAATTCACCATCGAACGCGGGTGATACTGAGAAAACTGAGAGGATTCTCATAAACAACTCGATGATGTTGGTCATTCACAAACCTTGCAGTTTCATCAACATGTGATGCATGCCTTTGTATATCTGTTTATTTTTCCTTCCATTTCATCAGGAAGTCCGAATTTAACTCCCGTAAACCCTGAATCCAAAAATTTCTCCCACGGCGCACCCTTTTCACTCTAATATAGCAATCAAAATCTTATGTGAAGATTGCGATGAATCCTTCTCTAATGTCATGTAGATATACTTGGTGAATATCTTACCTGCCAAATGTTTCAAAAACGAGCTATCGTCAATAACAAGACACCTGCAATTTTGAATAAATGAACTTAGCACTTGCACCTGGCTGTCGACTTGGCATGTTGGTGAAAATGAGACTCTCACTTATTTACAAAGCTGGCACCTGTGCATTTATTTTCCAAAACTTGCATGATACATGTTGAAACAGTTTTTAAAGTTTTTATATCTAAGACTAAAACTTTCCTTTTTCGGGTTTTGGATTTTCATAAAGAATAACCCTCACTATCATTTCCAAAAGCTCGGTACCAAAATCCCAACAAGCTTTATTCTTTAACTAATCAAAGGCAAAAAACCAAAAGTGTTTTAAAAGTCTTGGCACGCATTCTGTAAAGTTATTTTAAATCACGGTAATTTAAACCCTAAAGGAGTTGAT
The DNA here is from genome assembly GCA_010110895.2 of Picea sitchensis. Classification (NCBI taxonomy): domain Eukaryota; kingdom Viridiplantae; phylum Streptophyta; class Pinopsida; order Pinales; family Pinaceae; genus Picea; species Picea sitchensis. The sequence goes on along the minus strand of SNQJ01S0016376.1, from coordinate 144,210 downwards.
TAACAATATTTAAACCTTTCGGGATTCGGGTCTACTCAAAACCATATGTTTTCCATACATATTGAATCACGAAATCTCGATCCCCGATTTCCCGAAAGAATGGAAGTTAGTTTTTAATCCTGATTAATTAATTTACTAATACTCAAGGTTTGGGAGGCAAGCCTTGTCGAAAACAAGAGAATAACCAAAGAGGTTAATGATGATTGCCAAGCAATTTTTTATCTTCTAGATAAGGCTTCGTTTAACATTGGAAGAGACAATTGTCCTGGGTTATTGGGACAAATCAACATTGGAAGGCATCAATTAAATTTCAAGGAGAATCTGGATGAAATTCAAATAGAAATCTCACAGATAAAGGTAATTGATGTTACACGGATTAACAGGTGGATGGTGAAGCCGAATTTAAAGTTACAAACTATTGAGTTTATAGGAAATATAGTTGACGACCATCTACCAGGACTACAAAGAAAATTCTTCCTATTTGAGGCGAAAGATATTCCAGAGGCTCCTAGGGTGTTGGTGCATCTCCTAGGAAAATGTATTGATTGTCTCAAAACAGAAGAAGGATTTTCATCAACAAAGAAATAAAGTATTATTTTAAAAATTTCATCATCGAAATTAATCAAAGAAGATAAAGATAGAAATATAAACGGTTCAGTATTTCACATTCATGTAACCGTTAGTCTTTGGAAGTTAGTTAATCACCAACAAAAAAAAGTTTGGTGATCATGTATAAATATAATTTCACAAGACTGAGAATAGGCTTTTTGTTTTTGGGGAGCCAATTGTATTAGAAGTTTTCCGATTTACAGTGATATAGATAATGCAGAAGAGATTCTAAATTCTGTCAACTTGAAGCTATGTGTTCCTTTACTCTGTTTTCAATATCTTTTAACATCTTTCTTTTCATGTCTTTCTAATGAATGATCGGCTATAGTTTTTCACGAAGGAGTGTGTGGAGGACATCATGCCTGGAGGGAAATGGCTTATAAGATCTTGAGGGTAGGATATTATTGGCCCAAACTTTTCTTAGACGTCAACGCCAAGGTCCAAGCCTGCAACCCTTGCCAATTGTTCGTAGGCAAGCATAAACTCCCAGCGATGTCGTTGTTCCAGTCAAAACAGAAGCCCCTTTTCAGCAATGGGGATTAGATTTCATAGGTGAAATTAATCCTCATTCTAGCGCTCAACATAAATGGATCCTGACTGCTACAGATTACTTCACCAAATGGGTGGAGGCTATTCCAACTAGAAGGGCTATGGATTCAGTGGTAATAGATTTCTTAGAAGAGAACATTTTGTCTAGATTTGGTTGCCCCCAAAAGATAGTCACAGATCACGCCCAGGCCTTTAAATCTATGGCTATGGTCAGTTTTTGCCAAAAGTACAATATTTTGCTTGGTCATTCCACAGCATATTACCCCTAGGGAAATGGGCTGGCCAAGTCTTCAAACAAGAGCCTAATCAATATAATTAAGAAAGTGTTGAGCGAAAACAAGAAATCTTGGCATGTGCATTTGAAATACGCTTTGTGGGCAAATCGGATAGGCACGAAAAAGTCTATCGGCACTTCTCCTTTCCAAATGGTGTATGAGACCGACGTAGTATTACCTATAAATCTAGCACTACCCGTAATGAAACTTTGGCAAGATGAGAAAGAAGAACAAAATCATGTCACAAGAAGAATAAACCAGCTGATTGAAGTCCAACAGCACAGGGCCGAAGTGGACGAAAGGTTGCAGAAATACCAGGACAACATGAAAGCGCTAATCGATCGTAAGGCCAAAGATAGAGAATTTCTCCCCGGAGATTTGGTTTTAAAATGGGATGCTAGGAAGGAAGACTCGGCAAAACATGGTAAATTCGATCACATCTGGTATGAACCGTTCAAGGTTACATCTACTGAAGGAAAAAAATTGTTTATGTTAAAGAATTTGGACGGGAAAATCGTCAACGCCCCTGTCAATGGGCGTTATTTAAAACACTATATGAAATAATTGGTTTCCAAAATTCCCACTGTATATATCGGTTTGTGTTTTCTTTTTTATTTCATAATTTTCTTTGGTAAGTCTACTTTCGTCAAAAATAAAATAGGTAAATGTTTTTCTAGAAGTAGGGATACGAAATTTTCAATGCATTCAATTATTTTAAATCCCTAATACTCTTCATGTTGTTCCCTTATAGGATCCCAGCTTGTAGCCCAAACAAGCGAAAGGAGAAAACAGATGGCCATATATCGGAAGATAAATTCGCCGAAAACAAGTGATAGAAAATATTTTTCGTTATTTCAAAAGAGAACGAAAATGGTAAGGCAAAGGTGTGAATTCCAGAGAAGTCTATTTTTCAAACGAAGGTCTCTAAAGTGCAGTGATGGTCTCGTAAGTGTGATATGTCACTAAAAGAACGAGTTCTTACTCTGGGTCCTAAGATTTTCACCTAGATAAAGATAAGAGGTAATTAAAATAAGCAGAGAGAGTAAAGCGTCTCCGAGAAATGGTTCCAAGAGTTGGGTTTAATCCATGACCCCTGTTTTTCGATTTCCAGGTCTTTCTCTGTCGCCCCTTTCTACCCTCGGTTTTTCCTTCTTAAAAAACCAAGCATCTTTATGGGTTTCCCACAGAGGGAGAAGAGATTATGTCTTAACTTTGGAAGCTAGAAAACAGATCTTAAAAGGTAAGCCAGTCCTCATAACTCCTCACTCTCCGACTAAACAAAGTTATGCGTAGGTTGATCTTGACTCTCCTAGGTTTCTTAACAGTTTTCTAAGGATTGAGGCTTTCTCGAAGGAAGGCCCCTGGAAGTAATCTTTCTCATTTTCCCTGCGGGCTAAGGTGCTTTGAAAGTTAAGAGAAGGTTGTTCCGGGATAATCAAAGCAAGTTGACAGACCTCCACTGCAAATTTTACACAGATATCATCCCTGGTATAGTTGGTACAACTGATTGCCCCCACTTCGTGTTCAAAAAGTAAAATATAAGACAGATGGTGAAAGGAAATTCATATTTTATTGCCCCCATCTAGTCCAAAAAGACGATGAAAGGAAATTCATAAATGATTGCCCTCGTCTCAGCATTTAAATGCATAATTATGATTCAAAGTGGTGAAAGGAAATTCAGTAAAAAGGGACAGATAACTTCACCAGGGTACTGAATAGGCTCACTGGCAGTGAAGCAATATCTGAGGTATCTGTAAGGTTGTCATATGTAAATTTTACTCTACTCTGGATACCAACCTTTTCGAAACCAGATCTGCATCCCAAGTTCAGACAAGGCTCCCTGATTAAAAGCATGAAATTTACTTCGTTTGATGCAAGACAAAAGCCGCAAGATCTGTTGGATTTCCTAGGATTATTTTGATCATCTTAAAGAAGACCTAAATTCAGTAGCGAGAAGGAGAAGATCATGAATGGGGTTGCAGCTGAGTTTACAACGCATGGGAGTTTTGAAAAGCTTTTCAAAAGTAAAGAAGAAAACTCTTTTTCCCTATGTATCCCCTTCCTAAGCAAGTTCCGCAGAAAGAAGACTTTGACTCCATTTACCCAATAAAGGCACTAAGTCTACTCGTTCTCCTCGTCCCATAAGGAGACAAGGTCCCCAATTGGAGCCTATGTGGAAACAGTTTTTAAAGTGTTTATATCTGAGACTAAAACATTCCTTTTTAGGGTTTCGGCTTTTCATAAAGCATAACCCTCACTATCATTTCCAAAAGCCCGGTACTGAAATCCCAACAAGGTTTATTCTTTAAATAATCAAAGGCAAAAAACCAAAAGTGTTTTAAAAGTCCTGACACGCATTCTGTAAAGTTATTTTAAATCACGGTAATTTAAACCCTAAAGGAGTTTATTAACAATATTTAAACCTTTCGAGATTCGGGTCTACTCAAAACCATATGTTTTCCATACATATTGAATCACGAAATATCGATCCCCGATTTCTCGAAAGAATGGAAGTTAGTTTTTAATCCTGGTTAATTAATTTACTAATACTCAAGGTTTGGGAGGAAATCCTTGCTGAAAACAAGAGAATAACCAAAGAGGTTAACGATGATTGGCAAGCAATTTTCGATCTTCTAGATAAGGTTTCGTTGAACATTGGAAGAGACAATTGTCCTGGGTTATTGGGACAAATCAACATTGGAAAGCATCAATTAAATTTCAAGGAGAATCTGGATGAAATTCAAATAGAAATCTCACAGATAAAGGTAATTGATGTTACACAAATTAACAGGTGGATGGTGAAGCCGAATTTAAAGTTACAAACTATTGAGTTTACAGGAAAGATAGTTGATGACCATCTACTAGGACTACAGAGAAAATTCTTCCTATTTGAGGGGAAAGATATTCCAGAGGCTCCTAGGGTGTTGGTGCAGCTCCTGGGAAAATGTATTGATTGTCTCAAAATAGAAGAAGGATTTTCATCAACAAAGAAATAAAGTATTATTTTGAAAATTTCATCATCGAAATTAATCAAAGAAGATAAAGATAGAAATATAAACGGTTCAGTATTTCACATTCATGTAACCGTTAGTCTTCGGAAGTTAGTTAATCACCAACAAAAAAAAGTTTGGTGATCATGTATAAATATAATTTCACAAGACTGAGAATAGGCTTTTTGTTTTTGAGGAGCCAATTGTATTAGAAGTTTTTCGATTTACAGTGATATAGACAATGCAGAAGAGATTTTGAATTCTGTCAACTTGAAGCTATGTGTTCCTTTACTCTGTTTTCAATATCTTTCAACATCTTTCTTTTCATGTCTTTCTAATGAATGATCAACTATAGTTTAACTCAAAATTCTATTGTAGTTTGAATTTATATGATTATCTAATCATTTACAGTTTTTCCTTTGTGATTGCTATCAGCAGTTTCAAGACCTGTAGGTCATTTGGATGGTTATATTTTATACTTCATTAGAAATCTTTTTTTATTTCCTTCTTCTGTTATGATATGAGATTTTTTCATGATTAAAGCCTCATATTTTTCGGCAGCATTACTTTTGTTATTATTTTACTATTCTCAAATTATTTCAAGTACAGGAAATGGCCTCTATTGTTATTGTGTTATTATTTTGAGTTCCAAAATTCCTTTTCTATTTCATCCCTCAAAACTAAAGAAACAAATCTTTAAACATTTTATAATTCAATAAAATTTTACTCCCCATGACTGTCCCAAATAATAGACAGCCTAACATAGAACATGTCCTTCAAGATCAAACTAGCATTGCTTTGAACTTATTTAATACTATCCTGCAAACAGCAACTACCCGGGTTGAATTAGAACGCTCATGGGAAGTTATCGAGAGAGATATCAACATCCAAGAACAATGGGAAGCTAGACAGAGACAGTTAAGAAACCAACTCTGATTTACCCTTCACAATTGATTCTTACCCCTTAATTCTCTTTGTCTTTTCGGATGCCATGACGGTATACTTTAGAGCCTTAAAGTATAAACTCATGAACAACAATACACTTACAAAATTTGATAACCGACACATGTTGATGAGGTGAATAGGATAGGAGTTCAGCGCTCAGTGCTGAGTTTTGGTGTCGACTAGTTGTTTGACTCGTGGCTTTGAACCTGAAGCTTCACTCATGGCTTTGAACCTGAAGCTTCACTCGTGGCTAGAAACCCTAATGCTTGACTCCTAGCCTGATTTAGTTTAGCTCAACTAGTGGTTGTTATATAGATTGATAATTTGGCATATGAACGCGGCTTGAGTTTGGGCCTTGTATGTCGTATGGCATAACTCATGGCTTCAGTATTAACTTGTGCTTTGACATGTCACTAGGGTTGTCATAGTAATTGAATGTGCAGCTAGCATGTAGGATAGGTGACATGTGAACATGACTCGGAATTGGCATATGTGATATAGCTTAGGTTTAAGGTAATTTAGTAATAAGACACTTAAGTACACACACATTTTGATGAGATTATAAAAATATATATATATAATATATTTTTATAATTGAAAATCCTAAAGCATAGATTAGGGCTAACAATTATTCATATTTTATGTATTGCAAGTCAAGAAGGCAAAGCCAAAGGATGTTGGGAAAAAGTGATCAATAAGAGCTTGATGAAGAACTTGGAGGTTAAGACACTGGCCAAAAGACTGAAGAAAGAAATAATTCAAGTAGAGAGAGATGAAAACGCTCTCAAAAGTACCATTACATTTTGATCGCTAATAGATCCCACACTTCGGCAGACATCAGGAGGTTAATGTGTGTGTTAAACTCCTCCTTTCATGCTACCATGTTGGTTACCTGTGGTTGGATCAGCGCAACACCATAGATCCGGCGTTGATCCATCGGATCACCAGATTGAGCATGCAAGGACCCAACCCTCAGGATTTTTACCCACGGAAGGCTGCAAATCGCACCCTGGCGCAGCACATAAAAGGTATCCTCCATCCAAAACAGCGATGTAGAGAAGGGGAAGTGGGGCTACAAGGTAGCCTCCATCCAAAATGGCACAGTGTGCCTAGCTTTCCAGTTGATCGTTGGTAATCTCGTCAGGGATAACAGATCAACACAGGTCACGAGGTTCATCGTCGACCTCGCAGGCAAATGCGTCGAAGGGATGCAAATGAACTGGGTGAGCTACCTCATCAACTAGTTGGAGAAAGATTGTCATGAAGCACGGGACCAGGGCTACGAGTTTCATTTTAGCTGGTTGTTGATTCTCATTTCCTTCATCGCTTGGGATATGCCAGAACGAGCGACCTTCCCTAAAATTGAGTCATCTAAACCACTAGCCGTGAAGTTCACTACGCTCCGGTATTTGAGCGACATGGAAAAACAATGGAAATCCAATGTGATGTTCCACACATCTTATTTACATATGAAGAGGGCCATTGAATCTTTCCCTCGCATGACATTGAATACTCTGCACAGGTTCAGGCCACTTGAGAAGTTCTGTGCAGATAGGCATTTCATTTACATCACTGCGCATGGGGATGAGCACAAGGAAGAGATATAGTTATATTACAAACTCACAGAGGAGGACATGGAAGAAATAACCATGGAATGGCCTACAAACTTCCTTGTACCAGTCGAACAAACAAAACTCTTCGACCCCGACCCCATAGAAAGTCCTGTAGTCACTCAAGAAGAGTATGATGGACCCAGCAGTAGTAGAAGGAAGAAGTACAGGAAATGAACAATGCTTCAAAGGAAACTACACCAGATTCACCAGGAGGAGGAGGAGATGACGAAGTAGACCAGGAAGAGAACGAAGGGTAAGAAAACAAACAGGAACATGGAGAAGTGACACTGCCTAAGGATCCCATCACAGAGGCTGAGACATCCAAGAAAAGAAAGGTTTCCCTAAAGAAACCATCAGAACGGAAGAAATCACGAGCAAATAAGCCTCAATTACAGACTATACTCATGGTGGATGATATTGACCTTATCATCGTAGTTGTATCAGACACCTTAGAGGACATTTTGCAACAAAACGAAGCCAAACAGGAGACAATGTTTGACAGGATCGAGGCGGAGCTCAAAGGGGTACAACAGGCTCTTTATTCGAGTCGCACAGTGTCTACTGTGCCATTGCCATCAGGGGGCATAGAAGTAGGATATGAGCCTGTACAGCTCCACAGATTAGCAGATTCGATAGAGGCTCACCTTTGTCGGGTCCAAGAGGAAAAGGAGAAGGCCACAGAGGCATTAAAGAAATCAAAGGAGGAAGCCTTAGAGAAACTTCGGGTTGTGCAGCAAGGGAAAGATGACCTCCAAGTGAAGCTTGCAGAGGATAAAGCGCAGATCGAGAAGGAAAAAGAAAAGTTGCTCGCATAGCAGATTGGAGTTAAAGAAGTAGTCACTAGAGCAATTTGCTTTGTGCCAAGCCTCACACAGATAGAAGAAGACACAATGGAGAGTCAAGTGGAGAAGCTTGTTGAAGCTATTCAGTAGCTTCAAGTAAGAGTGACAGAACTAGAACTGCAAGAAGTGCCAAGCACTATGTAGGAAGTGCGAGACCAGAGAGAAGAAAATGCCAGGAGTGCAGTAAAAATAATCAAGGCGTTGGCCTCAGAATGCAAGAAACTCAGCAACCACAGTGCGTAGACCTATGAGCGCCTCATAGAGGACCCAAAACTAAGAGCATTAGAAGCACAGCTTCAAGAGGCAAACCAACAAGCATATATAGTGCAAGCGCAGCTGAAACTGCTTTCAGAAGTTGAGAAGATGAAAAGGTCATAGTAATAGTGCACAGTTTAGCACCGGGTCCATGCCATCCAGAGTAAAGTCATGGAAGTGACCCAGAGACTCCAGCCGATACAGGATGAATCCTGCACACTTTTTGAGGAGATAGAGGGACAAGGAGCACAGCTATAAAAAGTAGTCACCTCGGTGTTACAGTGCTTGGAAGGATCGATCACAGGGAAATTCATCCAGGAGTTCGTCGAGTAGGAGTCTCTGGCGAAGCAGCAAGTTTAGGCAGCTCGAGCCAAGCTCAAGGCCTTCGAATCAGAGTTGCCCAGGTCAGAGTGACGTGGGATGAGTCACATGTGAGTGTTGGGGGCATGTTGGCCCTCGACCAAGTTCTGGAGAACCTTGGTCATGTTTGACCATTTTGGGGACTTCGATAGGCTGGTCGAAGACAGAACGCCCAGGCAAAGCAGATATCGCGGGATCTCGCCCCCTTTTGCGGGATTTTTGGGGATTAGGGCTTATGTAACAGTTATGGGACGTCATCCCATGGGTTTACCCATGTTTAGGCCACATTTGTAATGTATAAATAGATATCTAGGCGATGTAAGAAAAGATAGACCTAGTAGAATCAACTTAGTGTGGATCTAGAGGCAGTGTGTATACTATGTGTTAAGACTTGCAGAGCTAAGTGCAAGTGTTTGTAAGAAGCTTGTGTGCATATTGTGTAAGAAGGATTTGTGTTGTGACCTAACTCAGGGAAGGAGGTCCTGGTGAGGTGTGCGTAGATCTCCTGTCCTATGCGGAGTGGTTTTTGTGTCTCTGTGCATTTAAGAAGATCGAAAGAAGATAATAAAGAAGAAGAAGAGTTGGTGGACCTAGCCCCACGTTGGGGGTGAACCACGTATATCCTGTGTTGTGATTGCTCTGTGTGATTGATGTGATTTATGCTTAGTGTTGTAATCTTTATGTATGTTGATACATCTATTGAAGTAGCTTAGTGCTTAGTGATATAAATGAATGTTATATCTTATCTATTTCTATGTGCTAAGTGCTTGGATGTGTTAGATCTTGTTGAATACTGCGCTACTCTGTAATTAGGGATTTTAACCTGCGATGTGAATAAGGGTAAAATATAATGAATGTTAACTACTAAGTGCTCTGTTAAGTATTGTGATCACAAATCTGTGTCCCATCTAGGTTGTAGACACTTGAGTCCTACAACCCCCACTGCCTCTACCTCGGGTGAGACTTCATCTTCTTCGCAGGTGTTGTCGAAAGGGTCGGTAGTTAGAGTTTTGTTGGTGTGCTATTGAAGCGTTGAACCCTGGGTCTGCCCCTATGCCAACAAGAGTTTCCAGGAGATCCCTCTCTAATCCATGTAAAGTGGATGAAGTGGTTAGGGTCAAGACTCAATGGGCATAGGGCTCATGGCATACAAGAGGGTGTAGTGTCTCATTCATGGGTACCTTCGTAGAGTGTGTGTGGTACCTTCATCTGCAATGCACTTTTTCCAAGCTCATTGTTTTTCCATTCTTTTATAAATTCAAGGAAAGGTTGAATGCCACTACCCTGGCATGGTGTCCAAATAATGGCAGTGTCACCCACAAACACCTAGTGGAAATGAGAAGGTTGGCTCATGATGAAACCCCCTTTCTCTTAGTCATGCAACTGAGACCCATTAACCTGGCTTGGTGACCAGATGTTGGTAATTTCATACCACTAGATATTCATGGACATGATAGGTCGGCTCGTGATGAGACCTCCTATCCTCCAACTAACCTTTTAAGAATTTTTAATCATATTTTATTACGGGTCCCCCTTTATTCAAAAATAAGTGTTTCATTGTTTTCTTGGGTGATCCCTGGGTGAATCATATAGAAGGTTCATACATAGGATTTTATCTTTAACCCAACAACAATCCCTCTGGGCCTTCAGCCCCTTCCCCCCGGGTGAATCATATAGAAGGTTCATACATAGGATTTTATCTTTAACCCAACAACAATCCCTCCTGGCCTTCAAATTCTCCCCTGGTCAATACACCTAAAATCCCAAGAGATAAGGGAAATGGGGAGGAGGGAGCAGTATGTATGAACTCCATTAAATGGATCTTCATCTTCAAGGAAGTTTCTAGTAGCAAACCCATCCCCAAGGAAGACTACTTACTAGGGCACAATTTCAACCACCAAGGTGAAGCAGGGAAAAAAGGCATAATGTCCAAGCATATATCATGAAATCTAGAGCAATTTAAGATACAAAATACTCAAATGCCTTAAATATTAAAATGATTCTCACCATAATAATGACTTGTACCTCATTGAGCAAGGACCCTACCTTTCGAAAGCTAGATGATGTGGTGGATGCCATCTGAAAATCTGTGACCTTTGTGCAAGAGGATATTGTTTATCATGTAGTCTCTTAGTACTCCATATCTGCAACTTGAGGGCCTCAAGACATAATCTCCTTAGTTATCCACAAAATGGGGATAACAAGGCCAACCTTATTTATGGAAATTTCATGGTGTATATGAGTCTAGGCCTCGTAGTATTATTATTACTTTGGACAAGAAATTATACAGGATACCCGAGCTAGTCCCGTCTATTGTCATTTCCTTGATCTCTGCCAAGCAATGCAAGAATGTCATCTCTCAAACTGGGAAGTTTGTCTTCTTCGTGATTTGCACTCAAAGTGAGCAGAATCTTGCAGCCACATCCATGGCCTCTATGAAAGGTCTCTCCATGCAACAGAAGAAAGTGGATAAGGTAGTGGAAGAATACAAATACATCTTCTCCCCACCCACTGGGGTACCTCTGCATAATCAAGTCAAGCACTCAATCGATATGACCCTCGGTGCATTGCTACCCAATGGGTCGGTCTATCACTGATCTCTATCAGAAAATGAATTGATCAAATTCCATATCCAAGCATTGCTAAAAAAGAGGCACATTTAACCAAGCTCATCACCTTGTGGAAGCCCAATCGTGCTTATGCAAAAGAAATACGAGACCTACAGACTATGCATTGATTATTGGTCCCTAAATAAAATCACAATCATGAACCTGTACCCAATTCCCCGAATTGACGATCTCCTTGACCAACTTAAGGGAGGAAAATACTTCAGTAAGATTGAATTGAATTTCGTCTACCACCAAGTCCCAATAGAGCACACTGATGTATGGGAGATTGCCTTCAAGTCCAAAGAAGGTATTTTTGAATGGTTGGTCATGCCCTTTGTCTTGACAAATGCGCCAACAAATTTCATGAGGATGGTCGAGGATATATTGCGACCTTTCACCAATTATTTTATGGTCATGTATTTGGATGACATCCTCATATTCAGCAAGAGTTGGGTGTAACACATGCAGGATATTCAACAAGTTATGCACACTTTGCGGCAACACAAGCTATATGAAAATTTGGAAAAATGCTCCTTCAGCATGAACAAGGTTTAATACCTAGGCTACGTTGTTGATGAGCATGGGGTGCATGTCAATCCATCCAATATTGAATTCATTCGTGAATGGTGTTGGGCTCTAAATATGTCCTAAAATAAACCCTAGTCTGACATTAATTTATCAACCGAGGATTCATCTTTTTTTTCAAGAATGCGAGCAAAGTCTATGTAGATAGTCATAGAGGTTTAAATCGTGTAGATAATTCAGCTACAGCAAATCTGAGTCTATCTAAATTACTGCAATAATCGAGTTCTTCATGCATTCATTAAAAACTCTTAAACTAATAACTCACTCAACATAATTGTAATCTGAACACACCATGAATCAAAGCATCAATCAATTTACTGAATCCATTTATATAAGAAACATTTATTTAATATACAAAAACACTTAATGAATCAACCTCTTAATGATTAATTAATCTACTAGAAAAGAGCAGCGATCTACTGGATATTTAGGAAGGAACAACAAATGTGAATTTAATGAAAGGAACAGCAAATGTGAATTTAACGAAAGGAACAACAAATGTGAATTTAAATGAAAGGAATCCACAAATGATAAATTAACAACAAATGGAAATGGAACAACAATCAATAATCTTTAAATGTAACATCTATTCTCTAGAAATGAACAGCATAACATCGATAATCTTTAAATGGAACATCTATTCTCTGCAAATTAACAGCATAACCAATTCATAAAAGAATCAACACACTAACGAGTTTATCTTAACTGTTGAAAGGAAATTCAAATCACATAACTAAAACAGAATTGATAAGATTACAGATGAGACAGTAGCTCCTATCGACTGGGCCCACAGTCTTCAGAAGATACTGCTACTAAAAACTCAGTACACAGAAATGATCAAAACGCTTGAAGCTTTCATTAATTCCATAATTGATCAATCGTTTACAATGGATTGTTGTATAGAATGTCAACAATTAAGAGATATGAATGTTTGGTTAAATTATTTTGTATCTCTCTATCGTTCACTATCCTTTATATATTACAATGAAATAAGTAAATTAAGCTATCATGAGGATCGAGAGATCCTCGAGATTGCTTTTACTATTTATGAAGATTGCAACATAAGGAGTCAATCTTCCTTTGAACCGTTTTGTGCCTAATTTCTTCAATATTCAATGGCCTGTGCATCTTCATGATCTTCTTAATTATCTTGAGTTAACAACAATTGTCCATTTCTGCATAAAATCAAAACAATTCAAATCAAAATTCAGAAAATATCTAATATCATTTAATAATATTTCCTAAAGACTTTTTAACCATTTTCTTTTCAAATTACTTCAAATTAATAGAAAAGTCAACAAATAATATATCACAAATTAGAGTAACAAGGAGATAATTTATACTTTTTTCTCAACCCAACATACCCCCCAGCTTACCTTTTTGCATGTCCTCATGCAACAAGAGATTTTATATGCAAAATAGTGATACTGAAGGGTGGAGAGGTCTCTTCTCTAGGTCTTCGGAACCCATGCTTACCTTTAAGCTCTTCAGAAGCAGCATCTTCCCTTTTCTTACGAATTTCATAATCACTCTGATAACCCTCTGGAGGATACCAAATAATGGGAGGACTGCACCTGCATCGAATCCAGGGAGGCCCTTCTTCCATGATCATTATGGCATACCTCTCTAACCTGAAAGTAGTTGCTTGAAAATTTCTGAAACCAAATGGTTCCTTGTTCTTGACTTCATTTGAAGAGAGATTCCAACTTAGTTTGGCAGTAGAAAGGGATTCTTCTTTAATTTCTCCAAAATATTGTAGCCATGAATGTACAACGTTTCTATGGATGGGGGATAAGTATTCCACAACCTTCTCCCTCTTCATGAATGCTCTATGTTGCATAATGGTATCAAAGGATTTAGGAGGTTCTCTTATGATCCATAGGTCTAGTCCATTCTCCCTTTTCATGAAGACCTTATGTGTTTTATCCCACCTGGTTTGATTTTTGGTAAAAGACAAGAAGGCCTGAAACTGGATATCCCCAATGAATGGATTGGGGTTTTCTTCTATGTTTTCTTATAGGATGAAAGTTGTGAATATATAGTTCACACAAAAAGTATTGTACTCCATCCTCTTGTTCTTTAAAGCATAAAACAAAATTAGAAACAATGGTGAACTCAAAAGGTGTTCATGCCCTAATAGATTTTACTTTTAGTAACAAATAATGTTCTAATAGAAACATGGCATAGTTAGTAGTAGGGGCCCTGCAAGCTAAAATATCAAAATAAATAGAGCAAATTTATTTGATTTGCTCCAAAGCTCCATCAAGTTGGCCATTTACCTTCTTCACCTTTTCTTTAGCTTTGTTGAGCTCAGCAAAGGTCTCATTCTCGGTTGTTGACATGGCTCGGAGTTGTATGACAACTTTCTGATGTTCTAACACTGTTACCATTTCACTTCTGCATTGAGTTAGGGTTTGTTGGGATTTTTCTAGTTCTGCTTCCAACCTTCTAATAATGGAATCATGTTCAGGAGAATGAAATACTTCTTCAATCTGAACAATTGTTTCTATTTTTGTTGGAGCCTCTGTCTGAGTTTATATTTCAATTGTTTCCAAAGGAGCATGAAATTATGATTGTGTTTCAACAAAATTAGTATGAACTGTCCTTCTAGGAAGTGGCTTTCTTCCCTATACTCTAGCCCTCTTAGATTTCTTTTTCTCATGGGCTTTGTCAGCTTGTTCCATCTATTTCTTAAGTTGTCTAATTGTTTCTTTCAATCTGCCAACTTTTTGTTTTAATACTTTTATTTTCTTAACCCTTTTCCTCAATGTCTTGTTTTCATGTTCTAATTTTTTTATTATGTTATTGCCTTTTCCTGTTGTTTCTTTCTGTCTATGGGGAATTTCAAGGTCTTCCCCACCTTGATCAACTGGAAATTGATTCCATGTATCGTCAAGGTTCTTTGGTTGTTCTAAATAATTGTTCTCATCGAACTAGGGTTCTTGTTGTTATGTTCCTTTAGGATATGGCATCTCCATATCAGGAAGATCAAAGACAAGGTTTGAATGAGAAGAAGTTGTAGCTCGGGGTTCTCCATACCTGTCTGTATTTTCAGTAAGTGATATCCCTAAATTTACCAATACTTGGGCCATCTCTTATTCATAACTTCTGAAGAAATCATCTTGTTGTTCTGCAGGGATTTCCTGTGATGGTTGTTTTGTTTGTACATCTTCTTGAGTGTTTTCAGGTTGTGCTATCTATTCACCCTTTCTTCTTTTTACAATGGAGGTTTCAAGAATATAAATTGTTCTCTGTCTCTTCTTCTTAGATGTTCCTTCCTCCATGATCTGAGTTTTTTCCAACTGAATGAGGTTTGCTTCCATTTCAGGTTGGGGTACTGGAATTTCAATTTGGGCATTATCTCCTTTTGTCTAGGCTGCCTCAATTCCCTTTGGGGGAATTTCATGGTGGATTTCAAGTTGCTCAATTTGTAGGGGCCTATCGGGCTCAATTAATTCCCCCCAAGTTATTTTTGTATGGTTTAAGGCCCTGTTTACTATCAATTTTACTAACCCGTGATGACTAATTACATTGGCAGGGTCTTTGGATTTTTGGGTTCTTCCGACGACTTCATGCAGCATGTTATTTAAAAAGAATGGTAAATTTATCACTAACCGTTGTCTTAGTACTGCCAGCAACTTGAGGTGGTGAGGTATCACCACGTCGTATTTCCCATCGCATGTGATGTATCTTTGTACCACTCCTTCTAGCTCCCTCTGTGGTTTGCTAAGAGCAGAGGGGTTGAGGCCTTTCCCCTTTTTGTCAAATGCTTCCCCTGGTTTTGCGAAGGAATCCACAGCCTCCTTGAGTATTGTGTATTTCTCGGTCCACTGTGTTCCTTAGTTTGAGAGGACTGTTACCTCATCTATAATGGCATCAGTAACTATTATATGTATGCCTCGAATTACTGAGACTCCCCCCTGTAAGTTTTGGAAAAATGCTAGCGCGACATTTATATCGAATCCCTGTAGTCTGTTAAAGTATTGTGTCCATCCCAGATGGTGTAGAATTTCCCTTGCTTGGTCGGTTACATGCAATAATGTGGGATCGCGGTGAATTCTTCGGCCATCCATGTCTTCTGTAAACAAGTCAACACAGCTATCGTTCCCAACTGCAAACTTAATTAGACCATCCTGTGAGAAAAAATTACTAGAAATGGTAAAAATTACAGAACAGCAATAGTATATAGAAATACAAATTTTCCCATTAATTGTAATCATTATGGTCTATCGATAATCATGTGGAATATATGCCCCCTGATAAATTAAAAGGTCGACCTCGACCATCGATATGTCTGAATGTAATGATGGTGGTCAGTCAAGTGAGGGATAATTACTACGTCGTCGCCACTGGGAGAACGACCATTAATAACTTTCAAAGCACTTTAATGTTAATCATGAACGATAATCACACCTTTTGTGGGAAGTACAAGTTCAAATACAAATGTTCAAATATGTGAAGGAAGAATATTTTGAGTACACTAATTTGTTCACGTTTTATAAATGTGTCGCATGTCATAACTTTGTTACTTTCTCTTGTGTTGAATATAACCGTAATGATAGCCTCTCTTTTTTTAAGGAAGGAAGTCTATGAACACAATAAAAAAAACTTAGCATATTTAAGATAAACTTCAATACCATAGGCAGAGCCATTGCTGCCAGCAGGCGTCCATAGCCTCAACAGGTTTCCTTTTAACCCGTAGATGAGCCAGTATCCTCAATAAATAGTTTAAATATTATTTTCCCGAAAAGACCACTATCCTGGTTTGGTGGCCAGATAACAATAATTCCACTCACTAGATCGTAACAAAGTGAACAAGTCGGCTCATGATGAGACCTTTTTTCCTTTGACGCTAAATGCCAAAGGCCATTGTCTTGGTGTGGTAGCCATAGTGGGAATGTCACTTATGTTAATCTCTTATGATCGTGGTAGGTTGGATCATGTTGAGACCCCTTATCCTTTTTGGGAGAAGGTTATTTTATTTATTTATATTATTTTATGATTATTTACCCTTCTTTCTTTCTTTCTTTTTTGTCTTTATTAAGGGAGGCTCATCTACTCCTTAAGAGTGTGGGATGGCGTAAGAAGTGTAAGAATGCCAAGTAAAAATGTGCCTTAGACTCCTTATTATGATGTGAAGGCAAACTATCATTCAAGTATACATATATATAGGGGAAAGAAACAAATTATGGTGGTTAAGGGTTATGAAAAATATTAAGATAATTCGGAAAAATCAATCCATGAACAATTTGATAAGGTATACTAGATATTCCTCAAAAAGAAAATAACAAATCATTACCATGATGATTATAAGTGATGTTGTTGAAAATTAGTTAGTGAAGTTCATACCCAAAGGAGTGGCTAAACGTATCATAAGCATGTGTTGTTGGTGGAAACAAAAATTGTTACTTTCAAAGGAAAGGAACAACAACAAGAACAACTGCAAAAAAGGAACAGTAGTTGTTTATTTTGAATGAACAACGCTACCCGAAAAAAGGAACGACAATTGTGACAAAGGGAACGACAGTTGTTGCATTCAAATGAATGATACTACCCGCAAAGGGAATAGCAATCGCAACAAAGGGAACGGCATCTGTTATGTTTGAATGAATGACACTACCCACAAAGGGAATAGCAATCACAAAAAAGGGAATGACAGTCGTTAATTTCGAATGAACGACAGTACCTACAAAGGGAACAACAATAGCAACAAAGGGGACGGCAGTTGTTACGTTCGAATGAACGACACTACCTGCAAAGGGAACAACAATCACAAGAAAGGGAACGAAATCTATTATGTTCAATAAATATGGCAATGATGTTCAAATTCAACCATATAATTAAGTAATTGGATACCTCCTGCAGAAATTTTTAGCGAATCTAGGAATGATTAGTCATCAACTAATTTTAATTTTACGAGTAGTTTTATTCAATGATCGCAATATATTGGATGATTTACATTGTCGTGCATTCATTTTCTATTTACTATAGTTGTGCATTCTTTTAGTGCAGTCACCTGACTTTCTGTTGTGGAACATGACATATTCATCTCCTGTATAAAAGAAGGCTTATATTCGATGGATTTTTCAAAGTGAGACAAGAGAAATTTGAAGTTTTGAATAAGGAACAGAAAAGAGTGCTAATTATTTTTCATTACAATCATATTTTCTAGTTTTTGTTCTCCAAAACTCTTTATAGTAAAAAACTAAAAACTCAATCAAATATTTAAAGAAAACTATATACAATATGTACAATGTTGGAAAGACAACAATTTCATGGAGCTGAAGTTGTTGGGTTACCTTCCCAGCCAGCTAAAATATGAACAGTAGGATCGTTACTTACTTCTTGGCAAAAGGATTCTTTTGAAAGCGGTTGATGGTAGAGTCATATTCGATTTCTATTTACCAAAAGGGGAGAACCAGACCAATCGATGGTAGCTAAGGTGACAGTTCCATTATCATGGACTTCTCTAATTTCATACGGTCCCAGCCACCTTCTCTGCAATTTCCCAGGAAAATTCTGAAATATGGAATCATAGAGAAGGGCCCAATCACCTTTCTGGAAGGATTTCTTCTTGATATGCTTATCGTGTCAGCTAGCTCTCTGTTGCTGAATAAGAATTGTGCGTTGAAGGGAAAACAAGCGTGCTTCATCTAACTCATTGAGTTGTTGTAAGCGTTGCATGTGTTCTTCCGTAAGATCCAGTCCAATTTCCTAGGCCATTCTCAAAGTCTTCATATCAAATACAATTGGAAAGATAGGCTCTTTTCCAAAGACTAGGTGATAAGGAGAGTAGCCAGTAGTGTTACGCCATGTTGTGCGATAAGCCCATAAGGCATTTGGAAGCTCGGTTGCCCAATTTTGACGGTTTGTTGAGACTGTTTTTGTCAAGATTTCCTCCAAGACTTTAATGGTACTTTCCACTTGTCCACTTTCTGGTGGGTGGTATGGGGATGTAACCATGTGTTTAATGTGATAATTGCACAGAGTGGAAGCCCAAACGTGGAAGTCCAATCATGCTTATCCAAAAGAAAGATGAGACCTAGAGACTCTGCATTGATTATCGGGCCCTAAATAAAATCACAATCAGGAACCGATACCTAATTCCTAGAATTGAGGATCTCCTTGAACAACTCAATGGGGGAAAATACTTCAGTAATATTGACCTGAAGTTCGACTACCACCAGGTCCCATTAGAGCAGACTGATCTATGGAAGATTTCCTTCAAGTCCAAAGAAGGTATTTTTGAATGGTTGTTCATGCCCTTTGTCTTGACAAATGCCCCAACAGCTTTCATGAGGATGATCGATGATATATTTCGACCTTTCACCAATTATTTTGTGCTCATGTATTTGGATGACATTCTCATCTTCAGCAAGAGTTGGGTGTAACACATGTAGGATATTCAGCAAGTTCTGCACACTCTGTGGCAACACAAGCTATATGCAAATTTGGAAAAATGCTCCTTTAGCATGAACAAGGTATAATACCTAGGCAGCATGGGGTGCATGTCAATCCATCCAATATCTAAGTCATTCGTGACTGGCCATCCCCGACCACACTCACTGAACTTCGAAGCTTCTTAAGCCTTGCCAATTTCTATCGCATATTCATGTTGGGATTCTCCCACATTGCATGGGCCCTTAGCCAAGTGACCATGGGAGGTGGAGAGGAAAATTTTATGTGAGTCTAGTTGCAACAGAAAGTGTTCGATGATTTTAAGAAGCGCTTGTGCTCAGCCCCGGTGCTCTCATTACCCGACCTGCTTCAGACTATGTTTTGGGCGCAATTCTCACTCGGGATGGACATCTTGTGGCTTATCATAGTGACACGCTATTAAATATTGTTCGTAAGTACCCCACTTAAGACAAATAAATTTACTACATTGTACAAGCCTTCCACAAGTGGAGGAATTACATTCTCATGAAGGAGACAGTCATCCACACTGATCATAAGCCTCTGCAATCCATGCAGACACGAGCAAATTACAGAATGACTACCATCATAAGTGGTCCACATACTTGCAGAAATTCCATCTCAACATCAAGTATAATATAGGGAGCACCAACTGCGTCGATGATTGCCTCAGTCGACCTCCAGTTGCAGCATTAGCCACAGTGCTACACTCCTACAGACATGAGACCTCTATATGGCCCCAAATATACGAGAGAGATTCTAACTTCGCAACTACCTACCATATGTTGGGAAAAAACACAATTGTCACTAATTTTAATATTCAATATGGGTTGTTGTGCCATCTGGGCCATATTTTCATTCCATTAAGAAAGCGCGCGAAGATAATTTGGGAAGCTCGCTACAGTTGGGTGGCAGGACACTTCGGCATAGAAAAAGACAGTGGCAATGTTGCAACAAAATTTCTATTGGCCGAAACTTTGATAGGATGTCAACAAATATATCAGGTCATGCATGACCTGCACCATTTCCAAACTGGCCATTAAGATACAAGGCATGTACACCCCTCTTCCTACTCCCGACAAGCCCTTGGAATCCATCCTGATGGACTACATCTCAGGCCTTCCTTCAACCAAGCAGGGAAATGACTGTGTTTTTGTGGTTGTTGATTGATTTTCCAAGATGGCTGATCCAAGTGCATATCAGTGGCCACCCACCTTTTCCAACTCGCTCAAAACAGTTTTCTGGCAATTTGGCAATTTACTATTTTTAGCAGTTTTTAACTTCCGGGGTCATTTTGAGGGCCTAAATGAAGGTTTTTCGGGATAGAGCTTCTCAATGTTGGCCATCAACTTTGATTGAGCCGCCAAAATGAATCCCCTTGATGATATATTTCCAACGGGCTATAGTGTGCCTAAAATGGAGATCGTATGCAAAAGTTATGACCCCGGGAAGTTGGTGTACTAACTTACCCAAACGAGGCCCACACGACTTTTGGCGCTTCATCTCCTAGAGTTAGTTTTTTGGATATCTAGGGTTTTTTACATTCCTTTTTATTGTAAAAATTCCTTCAGAGCCTGATTGTAAGGATCTTCTTGTGAATGAGCGTAGCTATCACATCTCTTCTCAGAGATAAGCCACCTCCATTCCAGCAAGATTGTTTTCTGTTGCATTTTACAGTTTCAACTTATTTCCTTATTGAATAGAAAACCAGTTTTATTGTATATTTGTTATTCTATGTTAATCATCTTTTAATAATCTATATTCATTTCATTCTGCTCATAAAATCCAGATCAGTGGTATCAGAGCGTTCTGCTCCTTGTCGTTTTAATGCATGTCCCCAACGAGGTCAGGGTACAAAGAATTGGGTCTCGAGCTTGTTTCTCTTGAGGACAAAATCTCTCGCATGCCCAAGCGACCTCTCATGGCAAGAGAAAATAAAGATGATGGGACAAGATATCCTTTCAAAAAAATTCTTGAGGAATCCCTCACGCAACATAGGAATGAGATGATGGATAGTTTCGCACAAAGGGGAATATGGATCATTGACGCGGAACCCAGTGCTACCATTACTACCACCAAGCTCCATCCTGGTGAACCAGATGAGCCAGAAGAATATGAGTGCCTCTTCCATTCACAGATGTGGGTAAAAGTCACCCCACTACACTTCATTGTTGATAGTGGTAGACATAAGAACCTCATCTCAGTAGAGGTCGTCAAGCTGATGGCCCTGCCAACAACACCGCACCCACAACCCTACACCATTGGATGGATCCGCCAAGAAAGTGATCTCTGTGTTAGCCAATAGTTTCATTTGTCATATGGCATCAAGCCCTTCAAAGATGAGGTATTGTGTGATTTTGCTCCTCTCAAAGTTTGTAATGTTCTTTTGGGCCAACCTTATCTATGGAAACGTCATGTTGTATATGAGTCTAGGCCTCGTAGTGTTATTATTCCTTTCAATAGGAAATTGTACAGGATACCCAAGGCAGTCCCTCCTAGTGTTATTTCCTTGATCTCTGCCAAGCAATGCAGGAAGGTCATCTCTTAGACCAAGAAGTTTGTCTCCTTCGTGATTCGCTCTCAGAGTGAGCGAAATATCGCAGCCACATCCAGGGCCTCCGCGGTCGATCTCTCCACACAATAGAAGAAAGTGGATAAGTTCATGGAAGAATACTCAGATATATTCTCCTCTCCTACCGAGGTAACTATGCACTTCAAGGTCAAGCATCCCATCGATCTGACCACAGGTGCACCGCTAGTCAATGGGTGAGTTTATTGTCACTCTCTGCTAGAAAACAAGGAGATCAAGAGGCATATCCAAGAACTACTCCACAAGGGGAACATACGTCCTAGCTCATTGCCTTGTGGGAGCCCAATCATGTTAGTGCAGAATAAAGACACGACCTGGTGACTATGCATTGATTATCGGGCCCTAAATAAAATCACAGTCTGAAACTGGTACCCGATTCCCCGAATCGATGACCTCCTTGATCAGCTCACGGGGGCCAAATACTTCAGTAAGATTTATCTAAATTCTAGATACCACTAGGTCCCAATAGAACAGACAGATGTATGGAAGACCGCCTTCAAGTCAAAATAAGGTCTTTTTGAATGGTAGGTCGTGCCCTTTGGTTTGACAAATGCTCCAGCAAATTTTATGAGGATGATGGATGATAGCCTATGACCTTTCACCAGTACTTTTGTAGTGGTGTATCTAGATGACATCCTCATCTATAGTAAGACTTGGGTGCAACACTTACATCATATTCAATAGGTTTTTCACACCCTGCGCCAGCAAAAACTATATGCAAACTTGGAAAAATGCTCCTTCGGCATGGACAGGGTCCATTAATTAGACTACATCGTTGATCGGCATGGTGCGCATGTGGATCCAGCTAAGATCCAGGTCATCTGTGACTGGCCAACCCCAACCACACTCACTGAACTTCGGAGCTTCTTGGGCCTCGCCAATTTCTATCGCAAGTTCGTGTTGGGATTCTCTCATATCAGATGGGCCCTCAGCCAAGTAACCAGGGGTGGAAGTAAGGAAAAATTTATATGGGGCCTATCCAAACAATAATCCTTTGATGAATTGAAGAAGTGTTTGTGCTCATCCCTAGTACTTTCATTACCAAACCTACAACATCCCTTTGAGATTGAGACAGATGCTTCAGACTATGTTGCGGGCGTCGTTCTCACTCAACATGGCCACCCCATGGCATATCATAGTGAGACACTATAATATGTTTTTTGTAAGTACCCTACTTATGAAAAAGAAATGTACTCCATTATGCAAGCCTATCGCTAGTGGAGACATTACATTATTGAGGAGGAGACATTCATCCACACCGATCACAAGCCACTACAGTTCATGCAAACCCAAGTAAAATTGTAGAATGACAGCCATCAGAAGTGGTCCACATACTTACAGTAGTTCCACCTCAACATCAAGTATAAAATAGAAAGTACCAACTGAGTTTTTTATTGCTTCAACCGACCTCCAGTCGCGGCACTCACCACAGTGCTAGAATCTTGTGGCCACGAGACCTCCAGATGGCCCCACCACTACGAGACATACCCTGACTTCTCCACCACCTACCAAATGTTGGGCGCCAACTTAGTGGTCGCTAATTTCCATCTTCAAGATGGGTTGTTGTGTCGTCTGGGCCATCTCTATGTTCCATAAAGTGAGCATGTGAAGATGATTTGGGAAGCTCACTACAGTCGCGTGGCAGGACACTTTGGCATCGAAAAGACAGTGACAGTGCTACAGAAACATTTCTACTAGCTGAAACTTCGACAGGATGTCATCAAGTATATTAGGTTCTGCACCACCTGCACTATTTCCAAACCGACCACTAAGAAATAGGGCCTGTACACCCCTCTGACTACTACTGACAGACCATGGGAATCCATCTCAATGGACTACATGTGAGGACTCCTGTCCACCAAGAGGGGAAATGAGTGTGTTTTTTGTGGTTTTTGATTGTTTTTCCAAGATGGCGATTCTAGCCGCCTGCAAGAAGAACATCACAGCAGAAGCCACTACCAAGCTCTTCTTTGAACGAGTATGGGTGCATTTTTGGATCCCACAAACCATTATCTTAGACAGTGACAGTAGGTTCCTCAGCACATTCTGGTTGAGCCTCTGGTCACTAGTGGATACCAAGCTCACCAAATCCACTGCCTTCCACCCCCAGACAGATGAGCAAACTGAGGTCATCAATTGAATGATCATACATATCCTACACATGTAGAATTAAAAACACCCCTACACATGGGATGAGAGTCTTCCCTATGTCCAACATAGCTACAACTGAACCCTGCATAGCTCAACTAGCCACAACCCGTTTCAGGTGGGGTTGGGATTATAACTATTGGGCCCCATGGATGTTGCACTACCCCTGGTGACCACCTCGGCTGACTCGTCCCCTGCTCCACCAGAAGCTGAAAAAGACACCCAGTTCATTGAGCAGATCCAACACATCCGCCAATAGGTTCAGGATATTCTATAGAAGTCTAATTCCAAGTACAAGCAGTGCCATGATCAACATCGGGTGCCACATAAGTTTCAGGTGGGAGAAAAAGTTTGGTTGCACTTGGAGAAAGAACACCTTACAAGGCCCCATTGGAAGCTTCTCCCACTATGTTATGGTCCATACACCATCACCAATGTTGTGGGTGACAATTCATTTGAATTCAACATTCCCCCTTTCCTTGGCCTACACCCAGTCTTCAACGTGGCTCTCCTTCGGCCATATTTCCCACCATTATTGGACACCTCGGAGATAGCAGAGCCGTTGACACCAATAGATCTCAACCCTGACTACATGAAATATAAATCCAATGATCATATTTTGGACACATAGATCAAGGGCACTCGACAACACATGATCCATCTTTATCGAGTCGTCAAAGTAGGGCAGCTCCTGCACCAAGGCAAGTGGCTCACCTGGGGCCAAATTCAGCAGAAAATTCCTCATCTGATGGGGGAACTCAATGCAATGGATACCATTTCTTCCTAATGAGGGAGTATTTATCCAGGTCAATATCGGTGGCCACCCACCTTTTCCAACTCACTCAAAACAGTTTCTAGCAATTTTGGCAATTTACTATTTTTAGCAGTTTTTAACTTTCGGGGCCATTTTGAGGGACTAAATGAAGGTTTTTTGAGATAGAGATTCTCAATGATAGTCAAAAGCTTTGATTGAGACCCCAAAATAAATCTCCTCGGTGATACCTTTACAATGGACTATCTTGCTCCTAAAACAGAGATCGTATGCAAAAGTTACGACCTCGGGAAGTTGATGTACTAACTTACCCAAACGAAGTCCACATGACTTTTAGCGCTTCATCTCCTAGGGTTAGGTTTTTGGATGTCTAGGGTTTTTTAAATTCCTGTTTATTGTAAAAAGGCCTTCAGAGCCTCGTTTTAAGGATCTTCTTGCAAATGAGCGCAGTCGTCATATCTCTTCTCAGAGATAAGCCGCCTCCATTCCAACAAGCTTGTTTTTCGCTGCATTTTACAGTTTCAGCTTATTTCCTTATTGAATAGAAAACCAATTTTAATGTATCTCTGTTATTTTGTGCTAAGCATATTTTAATAATCTATATTCATTTTGTTCTGCTCATAAAATATGGATCAGTGGTATCAGAGCGATCTGCTCCTTGTCCTCTTAATGCATGTCCCCAAGGAGGTCAGGGTACAAAGACTTGGGTCTCAAGCTTGTTTCTCTTGAGGACAAAATCTCTCACACGCCCAAGCGACCTCTCATGGTAGGAGAAAAGAAATATGATGGGACAGGAGATCCTTTCAAAAAATTTCTTGATGAATCCTTCACACAACAGAGGAATGAGATGATGGATAGTTTCACGCAAATCCTTCGGCGGCTACCAATAGGCGACACATCTTCCTCGAGCGGAGGTGCCTCCCCCTTCAAGGTACAAATCAACTTTGATATTCCTTTATTTGAATTTCAAATAGACGTAGATGTTGTAGACAATTGGTTGAATCTACTAGAAGGGTATTTTTCTATCCATAACTTTTCGAATAGAGAAAATATTACTTTTGCACTCCTCAAAGTCGTTCCCCATGTCAAAGATTAGTGAGAAAATTTCTATGAGCAAAAGGAACCAGAGGAACCCTCATTATTTACAGTCGCGGACACTTGGGAATACTTCATGGATTCTATTAAGGAACAATACTAACCTATCGGAAGTTATGACGATTTGTATACCAAATGGACCACATTGTGGCAAGAAAGAGACCAAGCAGTGCCAAAGTTCACAAATATCTTCCATACCTTGCACACCAAGTTTGGTAACAAAGATTCAGAGAGAAATATGGTGCTCAAGTATCGCAGTGCTTTGCATAGATACATCCATACCGAAATGGAATTTTTGGACATCTCGTCCTTAGGTGCGGCCTACCGATGTGTCGTCAAAATCGAGCAGAAGCTCAAACAAAAGACGCGACAATTTGGGCCTGGGAACCCCTCACAGCAAAAGACAGGAAGGGGTGGCCCCAATCCACAGAACAAAGGACAGATAAAATATGGACAGTATCAAGACAATCAGTCCAAGCCGTAAGAAAAGAAGGACATCGGAAAGACAAAGAAAGATACCAGGAAGTGGTGTGACTTCCATAAGAGCCCTTGGCATAACATTGTTGACTTCCACTCAAATCATTCGCTGGTGGCCGAAGTGAAAGCCTTTGAATCAGATGTGAGTTATGAATCTGAGTCAGAATCAGAAAGGGGAATATGGATCATTGACGCGGAACCCAGTGCCACCGTTTCTACCACCAAGCTCCAGCCTGGTGAACCAGACGATCTAGAAGAATACGAGTGCCTCTTCCATTCATGGATGTGGGTAAAATCCACCCAGCTACACTTCATCATTGATAGTGGTAGCCAGAAGAACCTCATCTCAGTAGAGGTCATCAAGAAGCTATCCCTATCGACAACGCTGCACCCACAACCCTACACCATTGGATGGCTCTGCCAAGGAAATGATCTCCATGTCAGCCAACAGTGACGATTGTCATACGTCATCAAGCCCTTCAAAGATGAGGTATTGTGTGATGTTTCTCCTCTCGAAGTTTGTAGTGTTCTTTTGGTCCAACCTTATTTATGGAAATGTCATGTTGTATATGAGTCTAGGCCTTGTAGTGTTATTATTACTTTGAATAGGAAATTGTATAGGATACCCGAGGCAGTCCCTCCTAGTGTTATTTCCTTGATCTCTGCAAAGCAATGCAAGAAGGTCATCTCTCAGACTAGGAAGTTTGTCTTCTTCGTGATTTCCTCTTAGAGTGAGTGAAAGATCGCAGCCACATCGAGGGCCTCCGCAGCCGATCTCTCCACACAATAGAAGCAAGTGGATAATGTCATGGAAGAATACTTAGATATCTTCTCCTATCCTACCATGGTACCTATGCACTACCAGTTCAAGCATCCCATCGATCTAACCCCATGCGCACCACTACCCAATGGGAGAGTCTATCGTCTCTCTCCGTTAGAAAACGAGGATATCAAGAGGCAGATCCAAGAACTACTCCACAAGGGGCACATACATCCCAGCTCATCACCTTGTGGGATCCCAATCGTGTTGGTGCAGAAGAAAGACAGGACCTGGCGACTCTGCATTGATTACTAGGCCCTAAATAAAATACTCGTCTGAAACCGATACCCAATTCCCCGAATCGACGACCTCCTTGATCATCTCACGGGGACCAAATACTTTAGTAAGATTGATCTGAAGTCTAGGTACCACTAGATCCCAATAGAAAAGACAGATGTATGGCAGACCACCTTCAATTCAAAAGAAGGTCTTTTTGAATGGTTTCTCATGCCCTTTTGTTTGACAAATGCTCCAGCAACTTTTATGAGGATGATGGACAATATCCTACAACCTTTCACCAATACTTTTGTAGTGGCTTATCTGGATGACATCCTCATCTACAACAAGACTTGGGCGGAACACTTGCAGCATATTCAGCAGGTTTTGCACACCCTACGGCAGCACAAACTATATGAAAACTTGGAAAAATTCTCCTTTGGCAAGGACAGGGTCCATTACTTAGGCTACATCATTTATCGGCATGGTGCACATGTGGATCCAGCCAAGATCCAGGTCATCTATGACTGGTCAGTCCCAACCACACTCACAGAACTTTGGAGCTTCTTGGGACTTGCCAATTTCTATCACAGGTTCGCGTTGGGATTCTCTCATATCGCATGGGCCCTCAGCCAAGTAACCAAGGGTGGTGGTAAGGAAAAATGTGTGTGGGGCATGTCCCAACAACAAGCCTTCGATGAATTGAATAAGTGTTTGTGCTCATCCCCAGTACTTCCATTATCGGATCTGCAACATCCCTTTGAGATCGAGATAGATGCTTCAGACTGTGTTGTGGACGTCGTTCTCACTCAACACGGCCACCCCGTGGCATATCATAGTGAGAAACTAACAGATGTTGTCTGTAAGTACCCTACTTGTGACAAATAAATGTAATCTATTGTGCAAGCCTGCTGCCAGTGGAGACATTACATTCTTGGGAAGGAGATATTCATCCACACTAATCACAAGCCACTATAGTTCATGCAGACCGAAGGAAAATTGCAGAATGACCGCCATCATAAGTGGTCCACATACTTACAACAGTTCCACCTCAACATCAAGTATAAAACAGGAAGTACCAACCGAGTTGTTGATTTCCTCAACCGACCTCCAGTCATGGAACTCACCACGATGCTAGACTCTTGTGGCCACAAGACCTTCGGATGGCCCCACCTCTATGAGACGGACCCTGAATTCTCCACCACCTACCAAATGTTGGGCGCCAACTCAGTGGTCACTAATTTCCATCTTCAATATGGGTTGTTGTGCCATCTGGGCCATCTTTGTGTTCCATCAAGCGAGCGTGTGAAGATGATTTGGGAAGCTCACTACAGTCAGGTGGCAAGACACTTTGGCATCGAAAAAACAATGGTAGTGTTGCAGAAACATTTCTACTGGTCGAAACTTCAACAGGATGTCTGCAAGTATATCAGGTCTTTCACTGCCTGTACTATTCTGAAACCGACCACTAAGAAATAGGTCTAGTACACCCCTCTAACTACTCTTGATATTCCATGGGAATCCATCTCAATGGACTACATGTCCGACCTCTTGTCCACCAAGAGGGGAAATGACTATGTTTTGTGGTTGTTGATCGCTTTTCCAAGATGGCAATTCTAGCGGCCTGTAAGAAGAAAATCACAGCAGAAGCCACTGCAAGGATCTTCTTTGAACGAGTATGGGTACATTTTGGGATCCCACAAACCATTATCTTAGACTATGACAGTTGGTTCCTCAGCACATTCTGGTCGAGCCTCTGGTCACTGCTGGATACCAAGCTCACCAAATCCACTGCCTTCCACCCCCAGACAGAAGGCCAAACTAAGGTCATCAATCGGATGATCGTACATATCCTACACATGTACAATTAAAAACACCCACGCACATGGGATGAGAGTCTTCCCTATGTCTATCATAGCTACAAGTAATCCCTGCATATCTCAACTAGCCACAACCCCTTTCAGGTGGGGTTGGGATTCCAACCGTTGGGCCCCATGGATGTTGCACTACCCCTGGTGACCACCTCAGTTGACTCATCCCCTCCACCAGAAGCTGACAAAGCCACCTGGTTCATTGAGTGTATCCATCACATCTTCGAACAGGTTCAGGATATTCTACAGAAGTCTAATGCCAAGTACAAGCATGGCCATGATCAACATCGGGTGCCACATAAGTTTCAGGTGGGAGACAAATTTTGGTTGTACTTGTAGAAAGAACGCCTTACAGGGCCCCATCAGAAGCTTCGCCCACTCTGTTATGGGTCATACACCATCACCAAGGTTGTGGGTGATAATGCCTTTGAGCTCAACATTCCCCCTTTCCTTGGTATGCACCCAGTATTCAACATGGCTCTCCTTCGGCCATATTTCCCACCATTATTGGACACCTTAGAGATAGCAGAGCAGTTGACACCAACAGAGCCCAACCTTGAATGCATGCAATAGGAATCCAGTGATCATATTGTGGAAACACAGATCAAGGTCACTCGACAGCAAAGGATCCATCTTTATTGAGTCATCAAAGCAGGGCAGGTCCTGCACCAAGGCAAGTGGCTCACCCGAGGTCAAACTCAGTAGAAATTTCCTCATATGATGGGGGAAATAAACGCAATAGATAACTTGATGCCTAAGGAGGGATTATTTATATAGGTGTATATCGATGGCCACCAACCTTTTCCAACTCACTCAAAATAGTTTCTGGCAATTTTGGCCATTTACTATTTTTAGAAGTTTTTAACTTCCGAGGCCATTTTGAGGGCCTAAATGAAGGTTTTTTGGGATCGAGCTTTTAAAAGATAGTCAAAGGCTTTGATTGAGCCCCCAAAATGAATCTCCTCAATGATTCCTTTCCAGCGGGCTATCGTGCGCCTAAAGCGGATATCGTATGCAAAAGTTACGACCCCGGAAAGTTGATGTACTAACTTACCCAAACGGGGCCCACGTGACTTTTAGCGCTTCATCTCCTAGGGTTAGGTGTTTGGATGTCTATGGTTTTTGACATTCTTGTTTATTGTAAAAATTCCTTCAGAGCCTCATTGTAAGGATCTTCTTGCGAATGAGCGCAACTGTCACATCTCTTCTCAAAGATAAGTCACCTTGATTCCAGCAAGCTTGTTTTTCACTGCATTTTACAGTTTCATCTTATTTCCTTATTGAATAGAAAACCAGTTTTATTGTATCTCTATTATTATGTGTTAAGCATATTTTAATAATCTGTATTCATTCCATTCTGCTCATAAAATCTGGATCAATGGTGGTTTTATTCGCATGCAAGAAGAGCATCACAATGGAGACCACTACCAAGCCCTTCTTCAAACAAGTATGGGTACATTTTGGGATATCACAAACCATCATCTCGTATCGAGATATTCGGCTCCTCGGCACATTTTGGTTGAGCCTCTCGTCACAGTTGGAAACCATCCTCAATAAATCCATTCCCTTCCACCCCCAAACGGATGGACAAACCGAGGTCATCAATGGAATGATCGTGCATATCTTGTCCATGTACAATTCCAAGCATCCGCGCACATGGGATGAGAGTCTTCCCTATGTCCAGTACAGTTACAAAAGAGCCATACATATCTCAACCAACCACAACCCCTTTCAGGTGGGGTTGGGATTTCAACCATTGGGTCTCATGAATGTTGCACTACCCCTTGCATCCACACAAGGATAATTATCCCATGTGCAAACTGAAGCCGATAAAGCCACCCAGTTCATTGAATGAATCCAGCACATATTCCAATAGCTTCGGGATATTTTGTAGAAGTCCAATGCCAAGTACAAGTAGTGCCATGATCAACATCGGGTTCCACACAAGTTTCAAGTGGGAGATAAATTTTGGTTGCACTTACAAAAAGAACGCCTTACAGGACCCCATCGGAAGCTTTGTCTACTCCGATATGGACCTTACACAATGATCAAGATTGTGGGTGACAATGATTTTGAGCTCAACATTCCCCCCTTCCTTGGATTTCACCCAGTGTTTAATGTGGACCTCCTTCGACCGTACTTTCTACTATTATTGGACACCTCAGAGATAGCAGAACAGTTGACACCGACAGAGCTCAACCCTGACTGTGTGGAACAGGCATCCACAAATCATATAGTGGGCATACAAATCAAGGGTACTCGCCAACATAAGCTTTAGCTTTATAGTGTTTCCAAAGTGGGACAGCTCCTGCACCAAAGCAAGTGTCTCACCCGAGGCCAAATTCAACAGATAGATTTTCAATTGGCTCACATACAACTTTCATCTTGGCAATTACAGTTTTCATCTTGGCAGTTTTTTGATAGATTTTCGGGTCCTAAACTTCTAAGGCCTTTTTTAGGCCCTAAACAACGCTTTCTAGGCCCGCCACAGACACATTTTTGATATATTTAGTGTGTGATGGCATAATTTGTAGTCCTTAGATATACCTTTCCAATGGGCTATCATGCGCCTAAAACGGAGATCATATGCAAAAGTTAGGACCCCGGGAAGTTGATGTACCAACTTACCCCATCGGTGCCCTCATGACTTTTGGCACTTCATCTCCTAGGGTTATTTTTTTGGATGTCTAAGGTTTTTTTTTACTTATCTATGTTAAAAAATCTTGTAAGCCTCATTGTAATGGGCTCAGACCAATGTGTGTAGCCGCCACATCTCTTCTCATATATTAGCTACCAACATTTGAGCAAGATTGTTTTCATTCTACATTTTATAGTTTCAACAGATTTTTTTATTGAATATGTTAGCACTGATAGTCACCCTCAGATTGTAAGAGGATAATCCTAGTACCCATCAAAATTTTTGTGGAGGTAGGTTTATGAGTGGAGGTCAAATGGACAAAGCTCAGTACAAGAATGTTTTTACACAGAAACTGGACAAGCAATGCATAAGGAAATGAGGTCCTCATTAGCTTCAGTCAATGGTTTAAGGTTAAGGGTGAGCAGAAGGAAGGCTTAGTGAGAAAGGTGGGCAAGTCTTCCATGAGCATCCAACTTTCAAACAGCTTGATGAAGAAAAACTTAGGCACAAGAGCACTCTTGAACTCAAGTTTCAGACACTGAAATATATCATAGCAGCATAAAAATCAAACCTCCATTACCATGCGACTACAACAACTCGTCTCGATATTCCAAGCATGAGCATTTCAGCATAAGAGGAAACAAGGAAACAAAGAAAATATTGAAACATGTCACAGCTGCATTATAATCAAACCTACATTACAATGCAACTACAACCCTCATCTGGATCATCCATGCATGAGTGTTTCAGCACAGATTAAACAAGATGATGAAAGAAGTTGACTTCTATTAATGAGAAATTGTCAAGTCTCATACATAACCAGAGAACATCTCTGTTATCGAAATATTACAAAATAGGGAGCTCTTCTCAACCACTCGACCCTTAACAAAATCTTAAACTAGTCTATTTATAAACAGATCAGTCCACAACTGCCAGGAGTGTGATCTGGCCATCCCATTTAAGGCTTTCGTCTGCACATCCTTCTGTTAGAATATGTGTGTTTCCTCCTATTATATGCAAGATCAGATCAGTATGGGTCTGCAAGAAGGAACCCTCCATCATGGTACCTTGGGCTGACAGTTCTATCTCCTCGGCCATAGCTTCCAAGATTCTTATTTATGGATTGAGCTGAGGTTTCAACTACCGGTCCTTTTTCATTAACTAAATCTCCCTTGGTATTGGAGTGTGGTTGGATGACTAGCGGGTGACCACCTATCGCTGTTGGATACTACATTATACGTGCACACGATTTCGGGGCTGTCGAAAACGGTTTGGACCCACACCGCTTTCGGGCCCAAAATGCACCATATTCTGCCACGTAGCCTTCCCACAATACTGTGGTTTAGATTTCGACCCGCCTTTGGATTTTAATGTTGATACTG
>SNQJ01S0016376.1:77325-111143 GCA_010110895.2 Picea sitchensis | reverse complement strand
CAATTCACTTTGTCATCTTCAAAAATTCATTTCTCCTCAACCATGAGGATCCACGTGACGTGCCACATACCACCGGAAACAACATGATGTATACTATCCATCCATGGGTGTTGTATCTACATGTGAATTTTCCTTCATGTCCAAATACCTTCATCAATCTTGCAGTCCAAAACCCATGACTAGGGTTGACATCAATGACAATAACCAATATTCCAACATTTAACGCCTGTGCTATTTGTGGTGTCGAAATGATTGGTGGTCGTTGATCCAATTGCAATCTACGAGATGAGCGCACCTACTATTTTAGCACTCCCTCCAAATATTTACCCACCTGCCAATAGTGGAAGCCTTCCAACTGTGTCTAGATATGGCACCAAATCGAAATGAACCAGGGATTTTTGTCGCTACAACCTTCACTTGCCCGCTCGCCTGCGTTCATAGTTATCACTCGTGACTATGGAAAATTTTATGTGATAACATAATAGATGTTAAGTTTCACTGTATCTATGTTATTTTTCTCTGTATATCTGTGTTTCATTTCGTTCCACTCATAAATCTGGATCATGGAATGGGATAGTTATCTTTGTTAGAGGCTTAGTTCATATTTCTGAAATCTACACATAGCTTAATCTCCTGGGACTTTTTTCTAACTCGTACCAAATTTGAAACCTAGGTCAAATGTCAAACTTTAAAAATAATCTGAGTATATATTTCCTTTTTCAACTCCTTTTGTATCAGCGGCTCTAGAATGGGATGTATTTTCCCAAGTTTTTGTTGAAAAGGTTTGACACCTTCTTTGATGGGGATGATATGTTAAATTATATGAGTGTCATACATTTTCAGGTCTTCATACGTCCATGCGAACACATCTCAATATTTATTGAACAGTTGTGTGAAGGTATGTTTCTTTGCTTTCGAACAACAAGTTCCTAAGCTAATGAACTTGGGTTGTTCCTAAGTTCCCATATTTATCAATGAATGCATCATAGTTGATTTGTTTGTCTTGGGTTTTGTTATCACACAAGTTGTAGGTTGGTAAAATTTTGACCCAACCACCAAAATGGCGACAACTTAGAGAGAACCTACCCACTGTCGCCTTAGGCAGGTGTTCCCGTCACTTTAGATATGATAGAATCACCTCAAGGGGGGAATCTCAGTGGCCCTAGGGGGAAATGAGATGGAAAGTGAAATGTATGAATGGAATCCCCTATAGGTCAAGTTACTAGATGTAAGAAGGCTTGAGAATGAGTCTTAGGAGAGGTTTAAGGTTGCCAAGTCTTTGGGTACCTGATGAGAGTGTTTGTGCCTGCCTGAGACACAAGAAAAATCAAATGTTCATTGTATATATTAGGTGGAAAAGAAATTTAAGCTTGTTGTCCCTAATTGCAGTAGTATATATCAACAAGAACAATAGCTAGTTACTACAAAATTAACCATCAAAATTGTCAAATAATTATTGGACAATGAAGCACTAAACCAATAGATAACTTTCCAATATTCAAGTACAAACTTTTAGAGTAAAAGAGGGATGCTAGATAGCATTTTCAGAGAATTATTTTAGAAGACTTATGGTTGTAGCAAACAATTTCTACAGAAGCAAGATTCAACCACCAAAAATCACAAGTAAACCACCCAAAAGATGCACGATGATTAGTAGATTAATATGGCAGCTTCTCAGAAATTTTTTATGGATGAATAGTGAGTAAGAGAAATAAGTTAAATGAGTTTGTTGCAGCCCTAATGGTTGTAGCATAAATTTTATAACAGAAATAAGATATCATTGACCAATCAAAATCTTGTGTTTTCACATATACCAATGAAATGATTTTATTTCTCCAATGCAATGATTTTATTTCTCCAATGCAAAGAATATTAGTGTCTTTAACTATTGGGTTGTGGAGTCTCAAAATTAAAGAGCAAGGTGAGCTACTTCCTTGGGGGTGTAAGCCTCTTTACTCCCCAAGGAAAGCTAAGCTAGCTAGGAAAAACCCTAGAAGGGTGTAAAACCTTTTACTCCTCCTAGTATTTCCTTATGCAACAAAGTATTTCAAGAAAATTGCAATGGACTTAGTGGGGTTGTATGCACTTATACTCCCCAAAAGCTTAATAAAATTAACCTTGAAACCAAGAAAATAAGCAATAGAAACAAAGAGTCTTTACATAGTCCAAGCATTGACAAGATAAACCTCTTTTTAACCAAGCAAATCCGCCATAAAGCAAGAAATAGTCCTCCACTAGAGATAGCACATCAACCATCCATCCAATAGCCAAAGTAAAACCATTACAAGAGAGTAGAAACCAAGAGACAATGAGAAATGCCCAAATAGGGCACAAATTTCAGCCAAGTATCCTCTAACAAGAGGAGCGTTATGTTATGAAATGAGATTCACATGATATCTATTTATACAAAAGTCTTAAAACATAGTTTGTCCACATAATTAGGGTAAAACATAAGATAAGGGGTCAAAATCCCTTATCTTACCCCTTAAACCAAATAATAATATTTAATTTTTACTTTTGCACATTGGAAACCCTCAAATAAGATGATGTCACCCCTTTAGGGAGATGTTTTGGCACTTGGAGAAAGTTGTTGGAGTTGGAGAAGCATGGCAAGGCCTCCAAAGTCCACTTGTCATCCCTCCAAGCCTCTTCTTCATGGTTCAAATCCTTCCTTCCTTCAAAATGTGCCATGTATCAATGAACAACACATCCATCACCACCAAACCCCCTAAAGCATGACGTCAACCCTCCAAAAGTGACGTTTTGTGTCTCCTAGGCAAGTCGTTTGGGTACTAGGGGCTAGGTAAGGTCATTCATGATGTCTTCTAGGCCTCCAAAGGCAAGTCATCATGATTCTATATATGGTCCCTTAGTATCCAACCTGTGGACTTCAAGCCCCGTGGAAGCCCAAGCTAGGCTTGTTCCTCCAAAATTGTCCACCAACAAGGCCCTGCAAAATAAATAGTCACTCCCTCCAAGGATATCAAGTCAAATTATCAGGGTAAGTGAAAACCACATCTAATAAACAAGGCACCTAAACATGTGCATCAAAACTACCTCATCAAATTAAACAAACGCCCCAAGACCCTATATAATTGACCAAGTTTAAGTATGGGAGGGGTGTCATAAAAGTCCTATAGGGTAGACCAAAACCCTCAAGTAGGGGATGCTCCCAAGGATGGCCTTTCAAGTTTATGTAATGGATGATGAGGTGGAAGGGGATTTAGACTTCATATGTCAATGAGTTTCATGAAATATAAGGGCTCGTGTTATCTCATTTATGGGTGCCTCTGAAGAGGGTGTGTGGCACCTTCATTTGTGATGCACTTTTTCCAAGGCCATCCTATTTTCGTTCTTTCTTCTTAGATAGTCCATTCTATTTATATTTCTTTCATGCTTTAAGGAACAATTTGAAGGCCATTGTCCTGGCTTGGTGTCTAGGTAACAACAATGTCATTCACAAATACCTCGCAGAAATGAGAAGGTAGGCTCGTGATGAGACTCCATTTTTGTCAGTTTTGTAATTGAGAGCCACTACCCTGGCTTGGTGACCAGATGATGGTAATTTCATACCGCTAAATACCCATGATCATGATAGGTCATCTCATGATGAGACATCCCATCCTCCAACTAACCCCTTAAGCATTCACTATTATTTATTTTTGTAGGTCCCCCATTTCTTGTAGAGAATCATTTCATTTCTTTCTCTGGGATCCCTGGGAAAAGCATCTAGAAGGTCTATATTTAGGATTTTATCTTTTTAGCCAACAACAATCCCTCTGGGCCTTCAACCCCTTCTTCCCATGAAATGAGGTACATACCCTTCTTGGGTCACTAAAGTCAAAGGGCCTAGAAGAAAACAATATGATGGGAATGTAATGAGCACAAAGTGGTAAGTATGGTCAGGAATGGTATGACAACCCATCAAGGGACCCTCAGTTTCAAACCTTCCCCAAAGGTTGGCCACTTACTATGAAATATGACACTCACCAAGGTGAAACAAGGTCAAAAGCATAATGTCCAAGCATGCATTATATAATCAAAAGAAGCTTAAATACAACATGTTTAAATGCCTTAAATATTAGGGTGATTACCTACCACAATACCTTACTTGTACCGCATGGAGAAAACCCCATCTGCCTATTAGATTATAATGGATGTGCTCGTTTTACCATTGACAATATCGCTATTGTCACCCAACTATATGCCGAAGCCACCCTCCGAGCACCTTAACCTTGATAGAGAATCACTCTGGAAGAAAACCCTAGGCTAGATAGCCAAACAAGGGGTAACGCTCCTTTCCCCAAGGATAGCGCACCAACAAGAGTTGATCAAATAGTCCAAACCCTAACCAAGAGATAGTCCAAGCCAAACGTGATCTGCTAGCTGCAGCAGCTGCAATGGCAGCTCTCCTCCAAACCTGCACACAAAATTGGGCACTGCAGTGCGCACATCTGTTGCTCTGCAATTCTGAGAATGCCTTCCAGAATGAAGACTGGCCTCCTATATTTATACTAATTATGGCTAACTGCATGGGCCAACTTCTCATTCTGGGTATCTGTCTGTTCAGTATATATTATTTCTTCTGGTCGACTTCTTCTCTTATAGGCTAATAACCTAATACAAGTTATCTTCTTGAGCCGACATGTCTTCTAGGGTTATTATCCAACTCATTAGGGTTTCTTCTTTCTTCTCGGAGTATTCTATTCTCGTCAGGTTTACACGTGGAGGTAAATACCTCCCGCAGCTACCATAATATCAACACTGCCTTCCATAAGCTAGTTGGTGTGGTGGATGCACTGACAATGGATCAAAATGTGGTGATAGAGTGGGCTTCCATATGTGCAATTGGACACTGCTAGTCATGTGGTCTCTTGGCACTCCATATCTACAACTTGAGGGCCTCGAGACATCATCTCCTTAGTTATTCCATAAAATGGTCATAACACGGTTCACTGTCATTTTGAATTTGGACTGTGAATTGAAAATCTTTTCAAGTGAAATTACATTCCTTGGGATGCAATTAATATTGATCTTATTCACCTCATCCTGATATTGTTGTAGATTATGTTAGTGTATTTCAGCGTCGATCATATAATCCTAGAACATATCCGCACTAGTAAGTAAGTCTATCAGTTGAGAGTCATCATTGAACACCCTCTAATTGGTGATGTTATCGGGTATAAAAGGCATGAAAAGAAGTTTGACAGTAAAACCACTATTTAGAGGAGTGAATACAGATGTTGCATTATCTAAAGTGTCAACAACAACATTATGAGAACAAGGTACGGCAATAATATTAAAAGCATCAAAATCCTTCATCATATTCCATACCTCTTGTTGGTAGCTTTTAAGGTGGGGGAATAGACAATGTATAGAATCATTTATCTATTTGAAGATTATTTCTGAATCACCGAAAACACTTAGGAATTTTACCTTAAGATCCATAACATTTTTCAGACCTTGGACCAACGCTTCATATTTAGTTGTGTTGTTGGTGCATTCAAATTATAGGCGACATGATATTAGAGTTTTATGTTTTTTGGAATCAATCAGTAGACAACTGCCCCAACTCCTTCTTGTGATTTGGAGCCATCAAAGAAGAATGTTCAAATGTCAATCCCTATAATTGAGTTAGTAAAACAAAAAACACCTACTTCTATTATTTTTACAGTCATCTGCACCAGTCTGAGTGCAATGGAGTTCAGATTGTTCATCTGGTTGAAATAAAGATCATTGTGTTGTATAGTAACCATGGTGAGCTTCTAAAAACCAATTTCCCAATGTTGTATGAGAAAAATGGATAGGTTCATTCTTACCTTGGAGCTTAGTTACCATGTGCTTCATGTGATCTTTGCTGTCAAATATGATTTGATTTGTCCTCCCTTGTATGGTACCCATGGATGAATCCAATCTGTGGAAAAATAACCATGTAGTTTTGTTGACCAGTCCCTGCTGAACAATAAACCATAAGCTTCTAGAATATCTACTAAAATGATATCAATTAAAGAGCAAGGTTATCTACCTCCTTGGGGGTGTAATCCTTTTTACTCCCCAAGGCAAGCTAAGCTAGCTAGGAAAAACCCTAGCAGGGTGTAAACCCTTTTACTCCTCTTAGTATTTCCTTATGCAACAAAGTATTTCAAGACAATTACAATGGAATTAGTGGGGTTGTATGCACTTATACTCCCCAGAAGATTAACAAAGTTAACCTTTAAACCAAGAAAATAAGCAATAGCAACAAACACTCTTTACATAGTCCAAGCATTAACAAGATAAACCTCTTTTTAACCAAGTAAATCCACCATAAAGCAAGAAATAGTCCTCCACTAGAGATAGCGTATTAAACATCCATCCAATAGCCAAAGTAAAACCATTACAATAGAGTAGCAACCAAGAGACAATGAGAAATTCCCAAATAGGGCACAAATTTCAGCCAAGTATCCTCTCACAAGAGGAGAGTTATGTTATGAAATGAGATTCACATGATCTCTATTTATACAAAAGTCTTAAAACATAGTTTGTCCACATAATTAGGGTAAACATTAAGATAAGGGGTCAAAAAACATTATCTTACCCCTTAAACCAAATAATAATATTTAATTTTTACTTTTTCACATTAGAAACCCTAAAATAAGATGATGTCACCCCTTTAGGGAGACGTTTTGGCACTTGGAGCAAGTCGTTGGAGTTGGAGAAGCATGGCAAGGACTCCAAAGGCCACTTGTCATCCCTCCAAGCCTTTTCTTCATGGTTCAAATCCTTCCTTCCTTCAAAACATGCCATGTATCAATGAAAAACACATCCATCACCACCAAACCCCCTCAAGCATGATGTCAACCCTCCAAAAGTGTCATTTTTCCTCTCCTAGGAAGTGTGTTTAGGTACTATGGGCTAGGTAAGGTCATCCATGATTTATTCTAGGCCTCCAAAGGCAATTCATCATGATCCGGCATGTGGTCCCTTAGTATCCAACTTGTGGGCTTCAAGTCCCATGGAACCCAAGCTAGGCTTCTTCCTCCAAAAATGTCCACCAACAACGTCCTACAAAACAAACAGGCACACCCTCCAAGGATCTCAAGTCAAAATATCATGGTAAGTAAACACCACATCTAATAAACAAGGCACCTAAACATGTGCATCAAAACTACCTCATCAAATTAAACAAATTCTCCATGACCCTATATAATTGACCAAGTTTAAGTATGGGAGGGGTCTCATAAAATTCCTTTTGGGTAGACCAAAACCCTCAAGTAGGAGATGCTCCCAAGGATGGCCTTTCAAGGTTATGTAATGGATGATGAGGTGGAAGGGGA
Organism: Picea sitchensis; assembly: GCA_010110895.2. Lineage (NCBI taxonomy): Eukaryota > Viridiplantae > Streptophyta > Pinopsida > Pinales > Pinaceae > Picea > Picea sitchensis. The sequence continues at coordinate 103,827 of SNQJ01S0016376.1, read as the reverse complement.
TTTAGACTGCATATGTCAATGAGTTTCATGAAATACAAGTGCTCGTATTATCTCATTTATGGGTGCCTCTGAAGAGGGTGTGTGGCACCTTCATTTGTGATGCACTGTTTCCAATCCCATCGTATTGTCATTATTTCTTCTTATATCTTCCATTCTCTTTATATTTATTTCATGTTTTAAGGAACCATTTGAAGGCCAATGTCCTGGCTTGGTGTCTAGATAACGATAGTGTCATTCACAAATACCTCGCAGAAATGAGAAAGCTCGCTCGTGATGAGACTCCTTTTTTATCAGTTGTGTAACTGAGAGCCACTACCCTAGCTTGGTGACCAGATGATGGTAATTTCATATCGCTAAATACCCATGATCATGATAGGTCATCTCATGATGAGACCTCCCATCCTCCAACTAACCCCTTAAGCATTCACTATTATTTATTTTTGTAGGTCCCCCATTTCTTATAGAGAAGTGTTTCATTTCTTTCTTGGGGATCCCTGGGAAAAGCATATGGAAGGTCTATATTTAGGATTTTATATTTTTAGCCAACAACAATCTTGCTGGGCCTTCAGCCCCTTCTTCCCATGAAATGAGGTACATACCCTTCTTGGGTCACTAAAGTCAAAGGGACTAGAAGAAGACAATATGATGGGAATGTAATGAGCAGAAAGTGGTAAGTATGGTTGGGAATGGTATGACAACCCATCAAGGGACCCCCATTTTCAAACCTTCCCCAAAGGTTGGCCACTTACTAGGAAATCTATGACACTCACCAAGGTGAAATAGGGTTAGTGTAGTTCACCATCGATCATAGAATCCTAGAACATATCCACACTGCTAAGTAAATCTATCAACTGAGAGTCATCATTGAACACCCTCCAATTGGTGACGTTATCGGGTATAGAAGGACCGAAAAGAAGTTTGATGGTAAAACCACTATTCAGAGGAGTGAATATAGATGTTGAATTATCCAAAGTGTCAACAATAACATTCTGAGAACAAGGTATGGCAGTAATGTTAAAAGCATCAAAAGACTTCATCATATTCCATACCTCTTGCTGGTAGCTTTTAAGGTGGGGTGATGGACAATGTATAGAATTCTTTACCTATTTCACGATTATTTTTGAATCACTGAAAACACTTAGGCATTTTACCTTGAGATCCATAGCCTTTTTCAGACCTTGGACCAAGGCTTCATATTTAGTTGTGTTGTTGGTGCATTCAAATTATATGTGACGTGATATTAGAGTTTTGTGTTTTTCGGAATCAATCATTATATAAACTGCCCTGACTCCTTCTTGTGATTTGGAGCCATCAAAGAACAATGTCAAAATGTCAATCCATATAATTGAGTTAGTAAAAAAAAAACACCTACTTCTACTAATTTTACAGTCATCTGTGCCAGTCTGAGTGCAATGAAGGAGTTCAGATTGTTCATCTGGTTGAAATAAAGATCATTGGGTTGTATAGTAACCATGGTTAGCTTGTAAAAAACAATTTCCCAATGTTGTATGAGAAAAATGGATAGGTTCATTCTTACCTTGGAGCTTAGTTACCGTGTGCTTCATGTGCACTTTGTTGTCAACTATGATTCGATTCGTCCTCCCTTGTATGGTACCCGTAGATGAGTCCAATATGTGGGAAAATAACCATGTAGTTTCGTTGACCAGTCATTGGTGAAAAATAAACCATAAGCTTTTGAATATCTACTAAAATGGTATCAATTACCTGATCTACCCTGGGATCAGAAGCTAATATAATCATGACATCTTTAAGTTCACCCATTACTTTAACATCTAATCTGTCTAACTGGATAATTATGTTTGTGCTTTTCTTAAGGAATGTATTTATCTTTTGTCAAATTGAGTACGACATCACATTCAAAGAAGTGTCGGAGTCTGCTAAGTTGTTGTGCACATTGAAATTGAAAATTTCAAACGTGAGGAGAAAAGGTGGGATCTGGGATCTAGAATGTGACCCTATGCTAGTTGCATTCATTGTGGACTTTGTCCCAGTTTTCTCTTATGTCTTAGTTTCAGCAGCTTTGGAAGTGTTGTCCGCTACAACAACAGTCTTTTTCTAAGAAGTCGTGGATTTGAATTTATCAAGAATGAGGTCTCTCTACTGAGGAAGTGCATAGATGTCATATAGAGAACTGTTTTCTTTGGTTTTCTTCGTATCTTCAGTGATGTTGTATTATGAGTGACTTTCAAATATGTTCTAGGTTTTGTTTGATTAGAAAGTGTTCGGTTTATTATTGACCTGTGTAGGATTACTTGGCTTCTGTGCAGCTATTGGTGGACTTATTTTCCTAGGATCAGGGTCAGTTTTAGAAGGTAGAGGGGTGTTGGCTACTACCCCTTTCCTGCACAAGTTATAATCCTTGGGAGTAGCTTTGGTTATATGAGTATATTCTGTTAGCACTCAAAAACGCACCGGCATTTTTGAAGGAAAGATGTCTAATTTTGTAGGGAACATTTGACTAGCTTCCCAAGCTCCAAATGCAGATCTGAAAGCACCATTGGAAATTTCAGGATTTTTAGATGTCGATCGACTATTTAAACATGCAAAACGTACTCTCCATGACCGAGAAAATTGATTTTGAAAAAATCTGTACTTTCACCAGCGCAGAAGGCAGAATTATGGCTAGTTAGTTGTGGAAAGTGGCGACTTTCCACAGCGCAGGAGCAGATTTTCGGGTAAGTTAGCTGTTGAAAGTTGTCACGGCCAGAAAAGCCAAATTTTCGCCCAGATCAAGAATTTTTGGGTTTGAATGGTTTGAATTATTCTTCAATAAGCTGGTTATGAATTATCAAATCAAAATCTAAAGGCCATTATTGGAGAGGAAAGTCAAAAGGGAATTTTTTGACTAAATTTGGTGATTTTCAAGGGAAAAATGATAGGGATTTTTGGCACACGTCATCAAATTCGAATTCCACTTTCAAAGGGATAGATCAAAGAGCCTTGGAAGGCTAGGCTACACTTCATCAACTTTCAACCAATGTTTGAAGACCAAAAGATAGAGGTTGACCTCATCTTGAGGATCTCTCCTTATCTTTTGTAAAAGATAGAGGTTGACTTCATCTTGAGGATCTCTCCTTATCTTTGTAACTGGCTTTATACTTTCTATTTTTAGGAATATTAATCCATTGTTTTAGGATCTGAAACTGAGTGTAAAAGGCTATAAAGCCAAAGACATTTGAGGCACCAAGGGATTCGATTTTGTCTCTACTATGTTGCTACTGTAATCAAAAGACCTATTTTTATTATATAAAAAAATTTTTTTTTTTTTTTTTTTTTTTTTTTTTTTTTTGATTTTTATTTTCTTTTCTCTGATATCTTATGAGGGAAAGTTCTTTATTGATGCTCATTCAATCTGCAAGTGACTTTCATCTCACTGGTTAATTGTTTCAGTTGATAATCATAAGTTATTTTTTTGGTTATTAAACCCATTGTGCTTTGTTTGTATGAAGTATAATCCGGTTCAATACCAAGCTTTTCCTCCCATTTAATCAAACCTTATCTGACTGCATTACTAGAAGGCATTGTGAGATTTTATGTTTCTAGACAGTCTTAAAAACACAGTACACCCCCTAGATATTCATCTTGATCCAAAGACCACATCAAATATTAAGAAAATATCAAAGAGTTAGTTACTGTGCATCCCTGACTTACAAAATTTCAGGAGAGCTCTCGGAGGATAACAAATTGGCTGCCTGGAGAGGAGATCGAAGTTCAGTTTCTCTGGGAGACGACATAGATGTAATTCTTGATGATAGACAAGAAGTGGACACTATCAGGTTGTACATTTCCTATCTGGCTAATTCATTGAGGATCTAATTCAGTACAATCTACTGTTCAACTCAGGACTCCACTGGTATGAAATGGAAGAGATCTTAGCTAAGAGGTATGTTTTCTGTGATTTTTCTGATATAGCCTGTTTTCCACATCCAGTGCCAACTATAAATGAATGGGGTGATTATCTTCCTAGATTTAGAGGAAGCAAGTATGATCATCCCGTTGAGCACTTATTCAATTTTCATCAATGCATGCTTGAACATGGTTTTGTTCAAGAGGATGTCTTGATCAAGCCCTGCTCAAATTTTATTTAGAAGGAATGCTTGAATGGTGTCAACTCTTCCTGGGCCGTTAGTATCCACCGGGTTGATTTCCATGTGGCTTCAATTCATATTATGAGAAGATTTATTCAACTGATCTTATTCTTGATAATTGTTCTAAAGAATCTTCATTTCACACCCAACATTCAGTTAGTATTCATTCCGATTGTGAAGATGTTGGTGATAATCATATTGTAGACACATTTGTCGTTGATTCAAATGTCTCTTATAGATTTGACTATGGGATTAAGAATGCCACATATTTAGATAAAGAAATTGCTGATATGAATTCGATCCCAAGAGCTCAGCAAATTTTAATATTGTTTCTCAACACCTGAGCATATCCATCATTCGTGATTTGGAATCTGCAGCAGATACCAAACAATCCATGATTAGTGGCGTGAATCGGCCTACAATCATGTTCATTACGATAATCGAAAGTGCCACTCCATGGGAAAGAATATACATAATTTTTGATTTTCTACCAACAACAGAAGAGGTTCTTCTTGCTGTTCTCGTTGATCCTTTTGTTGGTTATTTCGATTCTTTGAATAGAACATATGTCAACTTGTTTTTGGTCAGCTGTTGGTTCCGTCCTTCAAACTCCATCAGATGACATTTTCCAAATTGGGATTAAGATCAAGAGTAGTTTCAGGAAATCATTTTCTCACATGGCTCATCAAAGAATGATTTCACTTGATAAGAGGTAGAACAGTTAGTTAGTGTAGGGTAGGTAGAGCAATAATCTTGCCATGCAAACAGTTAGATCTTTTCAATTTTGATCTCATAAATAAGAAAAAATAAGGTTGCTTGTGCCTTAGAGAACCTAACAATCACTTAATCATCAATTTCTGATTTAGGAAGATTTATCCATTCCTTCAAGATTTTCCACCTCAGGGTTGCAATGTATGTCTCTAAAGAATAGTAGAGTGTTTTTCAAAAGAGAAATACTGTTCTAGAAACCTAAATGAGATGTCCTCAATCGAATGACTCTCAGTCTTGGGTGATCTTTGTAGAAATTCAGGAAGGAGGAGTATTCAAAATGCCCACACCAGAATCAAAGGTATCCCATCGTGTAGTGACAACAAGAAGAATGCGATAATAGATTTTCATTTCGACCTTAGCATCCATCATCTCCACATGCCATGTACCCTCAACCTCCGCTTTCTCTCGACTCAGCTCTCCTTCCGCCTTTGGACCCGAACTTGTTGGTCTCTCTTCCCTATTCGTATGTATCTTTAAAGTGTTGTTATCCGTGTTACAACTTGCAATAATGATATAAGTCCAAGGATGAAAATCTACACCGTGAACTTCATTGGCATGTGCCATACTTAATAATCGATCTCATCTTTCAAATGTTTACAAGTTTTGAATAAGTTTTTGAATGTATTGACACAATCTTGGTACTCCATGTCAAAGAAACCATCCAACAAAATATCCAAGGCATCAATACGTTTTGTACGCTTCTTCAATCACCAACGCGACAACAAGATCCCTGATGAACAAGATTTGGACAGATGGCGTTTTGAAACCCTACTAAAGCTTCCCAGTGCTTGGAATAACATGGAATTATTCCTGTATGCACGCTCAAGTAATTCAGCTCGCCCATTCAATGTGCCAGGTCCTGAGATCTGCACCTTTGCATCTGAGTCTCAGGCGTTTGGATGATCAACAATTTTCCATGTGATGATGAGCTTTTCCGCAGAACGGTGGGACCTAATGGGTTCCTCAATCTTGGTCGTCTCCCACAAGATTGTGAGGATTATTATATATGCTCCGGATTTGATCAGATTTGCAGAAGAGGAGGACGCGTGAAGTTGAATTTACATGAACAGATGACAGATAGCATAGCAAACATCCCACCCTTCATACGTACTTTGAGTCACTCTGACGGTTTAACCCACTTTAATTGATTGGATGTCATCTATATTCTCTGTGGGTTGAGATTTTGTCAATATTTGAATTCCAATTCTCGCTGGTAGTTGTTGAGTTTGTTTTCAACTGCGTCTTCCACTTGTATCCATAATACACACCATATAATGGATGGAGTGGAAGAATGTGAAATCCGATTGAAAAATCTACAGGAAACTATTGCAAATCGTAAGAAGTAAGGTTCATATTAATGCATTGGTAGCCAAAGCACAAAAGGTTCCAAATGAAGGCTGGACAATGCAGGATGTAACTCCTTGGCCTGGAAACAACATGCGGGACCATCCGGGAATGATTAAGGTATTTTTGGGTCATAGTGGTTTGCACGATACTGATGGGAATGAGCTGCCTCGCTTGGTCTATGTTTCACGAGAAAAGAGACTTGGATTCAATCACCATAAAAAGGCTGGCGCTATACATGCTCTGGTACGAGTGTCAGCAGTTTTGACAAATGCTCCATATCAGTTAAATGTGGATTGTGATCATTATATAAACAACAGTAAAGCAATTCGTGAAGCAATGTGTTTCATGATGGATCACACATTGGGAAAGAAGGTCCGCTATGTGCATTTCCCTCAGAGGTTTAATAGTATTTGATCTGCTTGATAGATATGCCAATCGCAATATTGTGTTCTTTGATATAAACATGAAAGGTCTAGATGGTATCCAGGGACCTATATAAGCTGGTACCGGTTGTGTTTTCAGAAGACAAACTCTCTATGGATACGATGCAATTCAAGAAAAGGAGAAGGCCCTCACAAGGGCAATGCAAATTGCCTTCTAAAGCGGGTGTCGCCATGGATGTCTCCAATACCTGAAGAAAAAATGGAAAACAAAACCAAAGCAATTGCAAAAAAGAAGGTTGCCATTACAGAGAAGGAAGCAACTTATGCACAAAGAGATGCTACGATAATGGAACGAGATGCTGCATTCACAGCTCTAAAGAATGAAAGGGATGAAAGAAATCGTGGATGGTAGGCTTACAAAGCTCAATTAGCACAAATGGGGTTGAAGTTGGAAAAAATTGTGAAAAACTCAAGTTAAGTCTTGTGGTGTTTATAACCCTTCTATGCCAATACCTTACTATTCATGTACTAGGGCAAAACAACCATGTTACAGATGGGAAATGGAGGTTGGAAGTCAACTTTTTGTACTACAATGATGTCAATGTACCCATTACCTATGAATCCTAATAAGAAAGGCTATCGATTCCAGTTCGAAAATTGAGTGCAGGTGCATTCCGGAAGCTATTGGTAAGGTTTTCATTACAGGGCATTGATGTGATTAATCCAATCGATTTGAAAGAACACTTGGCAAAACATGGAACAAATAGGTATGTTACTATAAGGACGAGCTTATCAACCTTAGAAATAGTTTTTTGGAGCCATTGATTCTTCAACCTTCATATTGTTACAGCCAGACCATTTCCACATTGATGATTGATATGTTAGCTTTGTAGAGTGGAAACATTAGTATCATAAGCATGAAGGGAATTTTCTTCTAACGTGAGTGGCAAGAGTTTGAGATCACAAACCTAACGCTGATGATGTTCCTGTGAAAAGGTTTAGACCAAAAACCTAATGGCTAGTTCCTGTGCAGAAATCATCTGATAACATTTATATTGTATATCATTGTTGCCCCTGTATGACGTGTTAGACATATTAATATATCATGATTCAACGAGAATATTTTAGATCTGATTGATTGATAATTTTGAATTGAATCAGAATGACCATGAGAATTACCAGAACTTATTTCCAGATAACATTAGGATTGAGCTTCCTCATCAGATAGCTAAACCGTCTTCAGGTCTCAACTTTGCATAGGATGAGAAAAGAGCACAAAGGCCATTTAATGGGTTCGACTTCATGTGCATTGACTTTTGCCCGGCTCCTCCATTGGCTAATAACATATATCCGAATTGACGTAATGCAGCAGCTGCTTAGATCAACTTTGGCAGGGATGAATATATAGACAACTACATCTGCGCACTATTTTTTTTGAATACCATATATGCATTTGGCTGTGGGTTTACTGGCATCTGGGTTGGCATTGGCTACTGATCTATGGATTTACAAATATCCGTTACCATTCATTTTATCCTCCATTTGTATATGTAACTTTTCTTGCAGGTCTTTTCCTGGAAGAAGATTTACACTTAAAGGTTGTCTACTATTCTAAGCTGAAGAATTTTATGGGAAACTCAGCCAAGAATAGGAGTGCAAGACTGGGTTGCACGTATTGACCATATAATGAGTAACATGAGAAGTGAATCCCTTGTGCAGCCTACATGTTATGAAATAGAATAGGATGGGAATCAAGCATCACCAAGAAAATTAAGTGCGTAATTGTGAAAGAGGTCTTTTTTCTCTTGCATGTAATCTAGATTCATCCAATTTCGATTTTTCAGAAGCTTCTTCGCTTTCTATGGTTTAGGCGAGTCTGTGTGTGCCTAATAACCACCAAAAGGGTTGAATGACTCCATGGCTCAAAGACTAAAGGCACAAGGTCTCAAGTAGGTTCTTGGACACCTCATTGTGGAGGTATCCATCCTGCTTGGAGCGATGTTAGCACCTCAAAAACGCATCAAGATTTTTGCAAGGAAAGATGCCTAATCTTGTGGGAACATTTGACTATCTTCCCGAGCTCCAAATGAATATCCAAAAACACCATTGGAATTTCATGATTTGTAGATGTCCATCGACTATTTAAACATGCAAAATGGACTCTCCATGACTGAGAAATTGATTTTGAAAAAAATTGCACTTTCACCGTATGCATCATATTAGTTAGTTGTGGAAAGTGGCGAATTTCTTCATGTCATAGAGCAGCATTTTCGAAAGTAGTTATCGCTGAAAGTCGTCACAAATGTAAAAGCCAAATTTTCACTGCATCAAGAATTTTTGGGTTTGAAAGGTTTGGAATTCTTCTTCAATAAGCCGGTTATGAATTATCAAATCAAAATCTAAAGGCTATTATTGGAGAGGAAAGTCAAAAGGGAATTTTCGACTAAATTTAGGGATTTTCAAGGGCAAAATGATAGGGATTCTTGACACACATCATCAAATTCGAATTCCACTTCAAAGGGACATATCAAAGAGCCTTGGAAGTCTAGGCTACACTTCATCAACTTTCAACCAATTTTTTGAAGACCAAAAGATAGAGGTTACCCTCATCTTGAGGATCTCTCCTATCTTTTGTAAATCGGGCTTTGACTTTCTATTTTAGAATATCAGATCCATTATTTAGGATCTGAAACTGAGTGTAAAAGGCTATAAAGCCAAAGACATTTGAGGATTAAAGGGTTCAATTTTGGGTTCTACTATGTTGCTACTATAATCAAAAGAGACCTATTCTTATTATATAAAAAATTACAAGCTTCCTTCAATCGTGTTGTCAGATTTTTCTTATCCGGTTTCTCTGATATCTTATAAGTGAAAGTTCTTTATTGATGCTCATTCAATTTGCAAGTGATTGCCATCTCAATCGGGAGGTTTATTGTTTTAGTTGATAATCATAAGTTATTTCTTTGTTTATTAAACCCATTGTGCTTGTTTGTAGGAAGTATAATCTGGTTCAATAGTTGTTTTCCTCCCCATTTAATCAAACCTTATCTAACTGCATTATTAGAATGCCTTGTGAGATTTTGATGTTTCTAGACAGTCTTAAAGACACAGTTTAACCCCTAGATATTCATCTTGATCCAAAAACTATATCAAATATTAAGAAAAATATTTCAAAAGAGTTAGTTACCGCATCTCCCAACTTACAAAATTTGTGGGGAGAGCGTTTCTTGGAGTGATAACATATCCAACGGAAATTTATTCAACCTGTTTGTTGTCAAAGTATAAACACTAGTCCCACAAAAAAAATGGTTGATACCTCTGCGGGTGTCATTTTCGCTCTGACGCTTTTCCTTTCTATTTTGGGTTTGGTCATCACAACCACCTATTGAATTAATAACTTATCATGACCGTATCATGGAATTAATCGATTGAGGACAAAGATTTTCAAAATGATTCATTTGATGATAGGAACTGTTGGAACAAATATTGAAATTCTCACTTTCGGTAGCTTACAAAGAAAGATAGTGTTTAGCTACCGAAAGTGCACTTTTGGTAGCTTAAATCTCAGGTCTCATATGCCCTTAGCTGCCGAAGTGGTCGGCTTCAGACCAAGCATCTACATCACACATGTGGGATAAAACCACATGGAGGAAGAGCTCATGAGGAGTAACGAAAAAAATGAAATAAATGGAAATAAAATCACTATATTAAGGTTTCACAAATGCCACGGCCACTATTTTGGCTTTCACCATCAAGGTTCAATTCTAACGTAAAAGTTTAACCATTGTTTCAAACCGAAAACCTAAACTCTGGGAAATCTCAAATCGGTTTCTTGACTTTCTAAGTGGCTTATGGAACTCCGAATTGCACTGTTAGCCACCAAAGCCGATTCGGCCTAAGATACCTTTTGTTTTTGACGTAGTTAGCCACCAAATCGCATTTTTCATATGTAATAAACCGCTTCAAAGAAAACCATTTTCTCGTACCGGTGAGAGGTCGCTTTTGTCTGCTTACTCAAATGGTCAATTGATTAATTCACAGATCCTATTATTTCCATTGGTATCTATTTTCATTTGATCTTGGACGATTCAAAAGTCCTCAAATATGAGGTTTGTTTCATAAATGTGGTGTTTTATCGCGGTTGAAATATCATTTTCTCAAATGATGATCTCCGGTTTAATTCTCGGTCATCATTTTGAGAAATGGTTGGAGGTTTTGTGCTCAATATCACATCAATAACCTCTTTCATTCTACAGTCATATATATCGAGAATCGAATCCATCTCTCCGAGCCTTAATTTTGATCTCAATTTCTCCTCAGCTTTGATTACATGTTTTTGAAAGGCAGACTGGGAAAATGAAACGATCTCGTGAAACCAGAGAGATTTTGGTCGAAAAATAGATGAACAAAAAACCTATTTCATTTTATAAAAATCTTTCATGATTCGAGAGATACAAAAACATAATCGCAACCCTAGTTTTCAGCAGTTCAGCCCATTTTCTATGGCATAAAGTTTATGAATTTGATGGTAACTGTTGTTATCGTTTGGGAGGATTTCAACCTCAATACCTCCAAGCATGAAATGCCTGTTTCATGTCTAGATGGATTTTTGGAATCCAAATCAATTTTTAATATTCGAAAGAGGGCATAAGACATATATTATTGTATCTTCTTGAAGAAAAAAGATGGGGTGGAATAGCCCGAGAGCCTTTTGGAGGATGGGTTTGTAATACATTCCTTTTCAGCAAATATAGAACAAAGTGCCAAGAGATTCTACACCTTGTCACCGTCTAATTTTGTCTATTCTGTTTTGTCTTCACTAGTTCTACTCACTTCTTCTTCCTTCCATTCATTAATTCATCTTGTAATGGTTACAATTCAGTACTACCTTTGCTGTAGCTAATTTGAAGCATTCCTTAAAGTGCGCTTTTCTCCTCATTTTGTTTGGAGTAGAACAAGACTGTGATCTTAATTCTTTTGCTCCATTTACAAGTTTTATTTGTTCATAAGTTTTCCTCTGTCTTGTTATGAGTAAGACAAGACCTATGTTCATATATTTGAAGTTTGGTGTTATTTCTACCATTGAAATAAAGATTAGACTTATCAAATTAGATACCTAACTCTTTGTTTCAGCCTCTTTCACTTCCTATCCTCTATCCATCTTCTTTATTAAATCAATTAGGGACAAACGATGTCACGCTCTTCGCTTTCCTCATCTATAAATGAGTTAGCTGGGCTTGTTTCGCATCTAGTTCTAGAAGCTCTTATGATCATCAATCAACAAATTTTCTTATTTCATTTAAAATGTGCTAAGGTTTGACTCTATTACAACCTAGAGTCAAATCTTTATGATAACATTTCCTTTCTCGCGCCATTGTCAGATGGAGGACGAGGTTATCTTCCGTGGGGTATGACAAAGTTCAAATCTATCTCTTGATGGTGAACAAGGATAGGCATTCAATTGCTTGTGATCATTCACCTAGTGAATTCTTTGGTTCAGACTTCATTGATTTTGTTGGCATCTAATCGGTCTTCAAATGTCAATTTTGCTCTCACGCTCAATTATCAAGGTTTGCTCCTCTCGAATTTACAAATGTTTATGGCTTTCCAAACACTTTTCCAGACATTAAAATTTGGGGAAGATGTCCTTCCCAAATTTGGAGAATATGAGGATGACAATCCTGGTCAACATTTTTTTTGAATTCCACAAGCTCATGGAGGAATTAAATGTACATCATGAAGATGTCCTCATGAAATTGTTTATGTTTTCATTGGAAAAAGATGCTAGACTGTGGTATAAATCTTTACCCCATTCCAAAGATTCCTTCATTGAGATGTTTTCACACACTTTTCATCAACACTGTAAGAGGATATATTCAGCTGAAATCCTTTTGAAGATTGTTGTAACATAGGATTCATAAGACAAAAAGATCATACAAATCCTCTTGAAGAGAAGGAAGAAACAATAGAAATTCTCAAGTTGATGAAGATGATTAGTATGAGGAAGAGTTGGCTCATAAAGATGTTGGATCTTGTGAACTTACTCAAAAAGAAGATATTCAAAGATCATAATAACCTCAAGAAAATAGATAGAAATGAATGATTGTTGTTTTATCCATAAAATACAGAGAACACCTTCTCCTTTAACTAAGGAAAAGGAGGGTGTGCCCTTCCACAACTATGTTGCAACCCCTACTCACACAAATTTGCAGCTTTCACATAGTCCCGGATATGAGTGTCAAACTTCTTCCATTTCCTAAAAAATGTAACTGCTTTTAAATGATGATTGTCATGTATTTGATGGAACTTTATAGGAAGTTAGTGAACCTATTTATGATGATTTTTTGCCAGAAGATCAGATTTTAGATTCTGCTTTGTTTCATGAAAAAATATATGGTTGCCATGTTTAATGATCCTAAAGAAAGTTTGTTGTTCAAAAAATGCTTTAGATCAGATTTGCGGCATACCTCAAATAAACAAGATGTAGATAGTAAATAAATGTCCTTTTAGTTTGAGAGATCCACAGTTTGATGTCCCTGATTTTTTGTCCTGACCTGATGACCTCTCGAAGCTATTCCATCAACCTAAATATGATGAGTATAGTGATGATTATTTCCTCGTTTATGTAGAACAACTTGCTGCAAATTTTTCTTGGAGGAGTGAGGATCTTCAGACAAGATTGTGCCATCATCTTTGAGATGCCATTGCGATGATCTTAGTTGGGTGCTTAGATATTCTCTTCGAGAATGATCCCGATCATTATAAATCATAACATAGAGTAGTCCTGATGTTTTAAAACCTCAAGACCATACATTTTTTCATGATCCTTTTGTTGACCTTTTACGTTCATTTAATGAAGGAGTATGCTATTTCATGGATACTTTGTCACAAGAATCGATGAAAGGTTTGAAAATTCATGATCACCAACAGTTTAGATGGGAGTTGTCAGCTTCCTTTTCAGCTTGCTCAAAGAAAGTGTTAGAAAATATCAAATAAATAGACAATTATCGGATTATTTCAATCGGGCATTTTTGTATCATTTGATTAAGTGGGAATTTTCAGTAGTTAGAGTAGGATGATATAAATAAGCTTGACTTCAAATTAGATTACAAGTATGGTTTTCACATGTTTTCGCCCCGTGATTTTTGAATCCAAGATGGTTTTTTTTAAATCATTATGACTCCATGTACCTAAATGAATGAATAAGCCGCTCATCCAAAAGATGCAAGTAAAGTGACATGGTTCAGAGTTTGATAAGGTTGATTTTAGGTCTTCCAATGGATGAAGGCACTTGGTTCATTGTTCTTGGTAATTTTCTTTGGGAAAGCACCATCCTAGATGGAGCTCTGTGTTGAAAACAAATATTGAAATTTCTGCATTTCTTGGGAGTTTACAGGTGCAGTTGAGAGTGTTTAGCTACCTAAAGTGTAGACTTTTGGTAGCTTAAATATTAGGTTTCATATGCCTTTAGCTGCCGAAAGTGTATCGGCCCAGACCAAGCATTCAAGCATCACACATCAAACCACATGGAGGAAGAGATCACAAGGAGGTACGGAAAAATGCAATAAACGGAAATAAAATTAATTATATTAAGGTTTCACAATTTCCATCGTTACCATTTCTGGCTGTACACTCTGAGGTTCGACTAACGTAAAAATTTTTAACCATTGTTCCAAACCCGAATCCTAAAATCCTAAATAGGGTTCTTGGATTCTTCTGTGGGTTTACGACACTGGGAATTAAAGAATACTAACAAAATCCAGACTTTTGGCTAAGATACCTTGTTTTTACTTATTAGCCAATTAAAATCGCAGATTTTTCATGATAATAAAATCACAAATAAAAATCTTTTTTCTAGTCAGAGAGTATCGCTTTTGTTTCGGCCTAAATGGTTTGATTGACATACAAAGATCCTCTAAGATTTTACTATACCATATTTTCATTTGATCTTAAAGGTATCCCAAAAATTCCTCCGAAAAGATGAGGGTCTGCTTTGTGTGGCGTTTTTTACTGTGTGGAGTCATCATTTTCAAATGATGATTGTGAGAAACTGGAAGATCATTTTCAGAAACGGTCATATATTTTTGTGCCTAACACAACATATATCAATAAAACCTAATTTTTTCCTACAAAAAGTCACATATGGGGAGAATCGAATCCATCTCCAGCCTAATTGATCTCTGAATTTCTCCATTTTGATACATGTTTTGAAAGGCGATCCGGGGAAATGGAAATGGGATCTCGTAGGTCCTAGAGGTTTTGGTCGGTACAGATGAACAAAACCCTTAATTTTATAGATGTCAATGCATTCCAAGATATACGTAACTATAACCGTGAGCCCCATTTTTCATCAACTCCATTCTATGGCAGAAAGTTTCTGGAATTGATGGTAATTGTTGTTATCTTTGGGATTTGGAGGGAAGATTTCGACCTCAATACCTACATGAAATGCCTATTCATTTCTAGAGGGATTTATTATGGAATCCAAATAGTTTTTCAGTTATTCGAAAGGAAGATATATTTATCGATCTTCAAGAAAAAGGGGAATGTTCTGTGAGCCCTTTGAGGTCGGGTTTGTATGTGACTTTTCAAGAATATAGAATGGAAAGTGCCAAGAGACTTGCACCTTGTCACCGCTCTAATTCCCTATTTCTTCCTGCTATTGTTTCCTAAGTTTCTATCACTTCTCTTCTTCCATTCATTAATCAGCCTTTTGTAATGGTTTACACCAAAGGATACTTCATAGCTAATTTTAAAGCATCTTTAAAGTGCGCTTTGTTCCTCTCATTTTGTTGTGAGTAGAACAAGACCTGCATCTTAATTGCTTTTCCTTATTTACAAGTTTTAATTATGTTCATATATTTTCCTCTGTCTTGCTATGAGTAAGACAAGACCTGTGTTCAGATATTTGAAGTTTGGTGTTATTTCTGTCATTGAAATAAAGATTAGACTTATCAGAATTAGATACCTAACTCTTTGTTTCAGTCTTCTTCATCTCCTATCCTCTATCCATCTTATTTATTAAATCAATTAGACAAACCATGTCATGCCTCTTCATTTCTGATCTATGAATGAGTGAAGGGCATGTTTCAGACCTAGTTCTAGAAGCCTCTTATGACTGATCAATCAACAATTTTTATTTCATTTAAAATGGGCTAAGGCTTGGCTCTATTACAGCCTAGAGTCAACTCTTGCGACAACAGGAACAAAAATTTTCCATTTCAAAGTCATCAAGGTTTAATGTGAGACTAGGGGTCTCTGGTGGCTTAGGTGGGTTATCAGTCCTTTTAAAGATTGAACAAAAACATTTATGTTTAGAGGATCCTTCACCGACACTTTTCTTGAGGTCTACCACTTCGTTGGAAATATTTTTTACAAGACTGACTACGCTATCTAGATCCTTAGGTTCGTTTTCAAAAGTCTTAGTCAGGACTAAAGGTTTTTTCCCAACTGATTTGGTTTTCTTGGTTGTGGGATGGCTACCTAAAGACAACAATTCCTTCTCAAACTCCTTGGCTTCTTCAAAATTCAGTGCTAAAGTAGCTTTCTAGCTTGTTTGAAAAACATGACTATGGAGGGATGTAATGTTGAAGTATAATATTATATTGTTAAGGCTTCAATGGGGGTAGAATCACCATGGAACTTATTCAAGATGGTAGTTAAACATTGGTTGAAATCCTTCACCATTTCCTTCTTCTTCATTTTAAGGGATACTTATTCTTTGAACAATGTCATGGGGGTTTTCTCATCCCCGAACTAATCGAGGAAGGCTTTCTCAATATTATCCCATATAGTTATAGATTCTACCGAGAAATTATAATACCATGTGGAAGCCTTATTTTCGAAAGTATAATGGAAAGGCCTACATACCACATCTTCGTGTTGGGCACCAAAGAGTCGAATGGCCAAATAATAATTCTTAATGTGATCTTTCGGGGAACATGCTTTGTCCGTATCGAACTTAGGATGAAGTCTTTCTAGACGTTTAGACAAATCATGCATTAGTTCAGGAAAGTCTAAGGCTCCTTGAGACATCCATGTTGGGATGATATTAAGGTTTCCCGCCACATATTCTTCTTTAGATTCAGAATGCTCATATTTAGAATGATGTTCATAACTGGAAGGGGTTGTACCTAGAGGAGTGGAAGGAATTTGATCCAATGGCTGAGGTATTTCTTGTAAGGAAACCTCAACCAAGTCCTCAATGGAATCAATAAGAACATTGGAATGATTAGTGGGTCTTTAGATATCTCTCCTCCTTGGTAATGTTGAAGCTACGACTAAGTGACTGAGTAATTTATCCAATGAACGAGTAATCTATCGAGTTTCAGTAAACTATGTGTTAACGATAGCGTACCAAGTTTCAAGATTAGTTTTGAGACTTCTTGCAACAGGACTTTCGAATGCAGGGTTAGAATATTCAAAAGCAATTTCTAGCTCAAGAAAACTATGTGATGGTTGTTTTTCGATGGGAATGTTATCAAAGGTCTAACCATGCAAGTATCAATCATTATTGCTAGCCATACAATTCATTCCCTCATTATAGCACCAATTTTGTTAATGCGGGAAAAATTCCCTTCAACATAAAAGGGTACTCCTCGGTATGAGTTCCCAATTATACTATGCACCGCTTGGATTAGGAGACCCATCCAGATTCTAGCCTGGCTTGCATTAATGGGTTGGGGGGTGAATGGATGGTTTGGTTTGAATGTAAAGGGAAGATGAAAATGCAAACTATTCTACTTGCAAAAATAAAATCTAATCTACCATGTCCTAACTAGGAGCAACTAAAGTAACTAATAAGTAGTTGGGAAAGTTAGCAATCCCTGTGATAGTTCCTTCCAGATAGTTTTGAAAGAGAAACAGGGTTAATAACACATGCATGTAAGGGCACAACCAAATTAGTCTAAGCTACAGAATCACATACATAAATTGCTCAACATCTCAGAACAAATAATAAGAGAGAAAAGACAACACTTGCAAAAAAAAATTATTCATGTAAGAAAAGTCTATAAGTGAAACAACAATATTACAACATTTATAGAGAGCTTCATCAATTACTTGAAGTAGTTCAAAGAAAACTCTTTATTACCAAATGATATGTCTCTCCAACAAAATTGGCCCTCAGGGCTTCTCAATATTATTTTAGAAAATAGTACCCATAAATTACAATGGTTGTAAAGCCCTTTCAAAATAGGTCTCTTCCTTTGCTTATAGTGTCTCAAGTAACTACCTATAGGGGTTTATTGAATTCTACAACTAGCAGTTACATGTCTTTTTGTTTCCCCTTTTACTTATTTTGACAAGTATTATAGTAAGTACAAAATGGTGTTTAGGTGACAAAAAGAAAAAATAGAAGGTGGTTGTGAGTAATTCCAAATTGGTTGTTATGTTCCCTTCATTTGTCTTTATCCTTCAGGTAGGATTCCCAGACTTCAGGTTGTCTTGAAATGGAGACATTTGTGAAAAATAGTAGCAAATCTAGGGCAGCCTTGTGAGCTACTGAATTTTGCGAGAGGGTCTTCATGTCTCTTTTCAAATTGGTCTTCATCTTCCCAAGTTCTTCTATATGGGGTATGTTTCCTTTGTGTGCTAAGATGGGTGCCACCTTTTGAAGTTGTGCACAGATCAACAATGAATTCTTTTAGTCCTTTTCCCCAACTTGTTGGCAATTATCGAGAGCAGCATAATCATCTTTCTCTCCCATTCTGATATGCGGGGTAGCTCAGATGGGGCATCTGGATTTTTAGTGATCCAATGTTGCATCTCATTGAAACCTTCTCTAATGGCGGCGAATTCCATGTTCTTGGCTTCTTCTTTGTTGTGTTGTGCCATAATTTGTACTACCAATTGTTGGAAAACTTGCAAATTCGCATACATATCTGTTGTCATTCCATGAAGCTTTGTTCTAACTTTCTCGACGCATAGTATGTGTTAGAAATCTGTAAATTTTGTTCGGCTGATAGACAAACAATAGAGGTAATTGTTTCAAACAAATTTAGAGCTAGGCACTAGCATGATCAACTATGAGAGGGCTCTCTCGTGTAACTTGATATTTCTTTGGAAATCATTGGCTAGATTTAGTTTTTTTGGGGGGGGGGTTATAAAGTTGTTGGCAAGGAAGGGGAGGGTCACTCAAGGCTATGGAGTCAAAATTATGAAAGTGAATGAAAAAATTGACTGGATGGTAGAACTCTCCAGAGGATAAAGGCTAAATGAGGCAATGAATATGAGTTATAAATTGTATTTAAGCAGGGTGTAAGAGGAAAGAGAAAACAAATAACTGCATCAGAGCATTACTGAAATGAATTCTGAATTAGTTAAGAAGAAATACAGACATTTTAAATTGCTTAAGCCAAGAGCATCATAAGATGAATTATGATCTTTTAGCTATCCAATTTAAATAGAAAACAGTGCAAATGGAATAAAAGAATACAGGAAATACATACAATGAGAGAAGACAAAACTCATATCACCACCATTAGAATCTTTTCATAGAGACTTCAAAAGCTTCTGCATATGTATTCAATTCAGCTCTAGAAATTTACAATTGAAATTCAAAACAACTAAAAGGTTCCCTTGCACTTCTCCCAACATTAATACATTCAAAACTTCTATCATTTATACAAACAGTGGGTCCTTTCATTTCCAAACTGGTTACAAATAAAGAAACGTTTCGTTTGGAAACCGTTTACAAGAAACAATAGGATTCAAAATGCCACCTATAATTCTCAAACCGTAATAGTTGTGTAAAATTTGAGAACTTTTTTTGTATATAATATCATTATGAAGAAAAACCTCTCTCAATTTATCTAAACTAATCTCCAACTGGCCGGAACATGTGCCTCAAAAACATGTCTCGAATAGGAAATCATGAAAATTGAAAAATAGGGTTCAAATATTTCTTTGAATCTCTCAATATGTGACACCTGAGTAAAATATGGGGGAGGTTTTTGTACATAAACTTGTATTGAATAAAAACCTCTCTCAGTTTTTTGAAATTTTTCCCCATCTGTCTGAGATCTGCATTTGAAAAAGATGTCTCCAACAAAAGAAATCCTAAATCCAGAAATATAAGATTCCAAGATGTCCTCGATTCTCCCAGTATGTAACAGATATGATAAATATGGGAGAGGTTATTGTTCTTTGTCCCGTTTTGAGTATAAACCTCTTTCGGTTTCTCAAAATGTGCTATGTTTTTCCCGGAATTCACCTCAGAAAATGACTGGTCAAAATTACCTGAATTCTGGAAACTGAGACTTGAAAACTGATATACATGAAACTGATCGAATTCCTCTGCAAATGGTTTAACCCCCAACTTACTTTTGCTAGCCATTTCGCATCAATCTCTGTAACGCTTGTCTTTCAAAAATTTTGGGGACGAGGCAAAGCGGTTTGGGGTAAACTCATTTTCGCCCCGAAATGCATTTGGTGGCGCCACGAGGTCCCGAGTCAAAACCACCGTATTGTTATCGGCCCGCTTTCAAATAATTAACCTCCGCACTAGTTCTCTGCCTGATATGGTCTCTGACCGTTGATCTGTGGAGCCTGAAATTTGTGGCCCACCCGGTCCCATCAACTCCGCGCTCCTGCTAGCTTTAGCCTCCTCCTGTTGTATTTTTCCCTGTCTTCCAGTTTATCACGCTTCCACATTAGTTTAGCACCTTGCTAAGTTTTGGAAACTGGATTTCTCACAGAAATTGTTATAGTGGTAACATGGGATCCAACTGGGGATGCTATCCTCCCTGTGAGGTAGCAAAGAACAACAGACTGAGTGCTTATCCATTGGGTTTTTCCCAAAACATGTGCGTACCTTGCTCTAACCTGTCACCATTATCCATCGGTAAAATGTCATTGTTAATTAATCCTAGGATACTTGGTAGAGTCCATGCAATAAATCACCCAGATGCTTGACACAGCTATGCACTCATCTTGTGTTATCCTTTGAATAGATTATGTATTCATGGTGAATAGAAATTTTAGCTCTGACTCGATGTCTTATTTTTGCACATGGTTGTTGGGTCTTTATCAACAGGCAATAAGACCATCATAATGGATGTAACATACGGCACTAAATCATGAAGTACATTAGCAGTGTAGATCCAGCTAAATAATATCACACACGAGCACCAATCCAGCTGTGATAAAATGGGACTCCGTTCACCACTGTCTAGCTCTGTATAGCAATTGTCCATGGCGAGCGGCACCTCAACATTTAGAAACCTGGGTGACTAAAACACTTTATTTGCCTCGGATCACCACACGAATTTTGCAAGCAATAACGCATATACATTACAAAATGCAAGATTTGACAAGTATAACATTTATCCTAGATTCCATGTTAACTCCAAGTGCTCTTTGATCTCGCAACAAATTTTAACAATAACTGCTTTCCCAAGAATCTCTGCAACGGTTCCCCCACAAAATGACAGTGGAAAAAATGAAAACAAAATATTCTTACTCAATTGGATTGTTTCTAGTACACGGTATCTGCTTTAGATGAGAAGTGTATGTCCTGCATTAAAGCTATTCCATTGTAGTAAGAGTTGAAGTCGTGAATAATTATTCTTCATAACTTTTCAAAAGATATGAGCAGGTGGGGAGGACCATTGTCAAAAATCTGAATGGACTGGATGGTCGATGTATGTATCCACTTTCCCTTTTATTTCTTAACATATCACATTCGTCGAGTGCACATAAAACAAATTTCAATATCCAAGGATTGCATTTCTTTTCAAAATCCCTGAAAACGAAAACGAAATATCCTTCTGGGCTGGTGCCTTTGTATTGCGTGTTGGGAAATTGTGTTTCCTCCTTCCCGACCTAGTGTTAATCCTCCACGTTGACTTGTATGCGATATCAGTGAGTGTTGTGGGTAGTTTCAATCACACCATTCATGTCCCCAAAATAAACCATGAGATGGCATGTACCCCGGTCGATTTACCATTGTTTTTATATAGGGCTGCTTTAGAAAAATTAAACATCGGTTACTTTCTCTCCCCGTTATGAATATATACCGTCGATTACATTGGTAATTGGGATATGAGCGCTTGATGTTGTCGATGCTTGGACGTTGATGTGTGAACAAGCTTTGACACCTCTGTGTGTCCTCCAGTGTACACCTACAACACACGCAGGTGTACACTATATTGCAAATTTCAAGAAATAGTAGGAAACCATATTTCAGGCCTCTTAGGAATCTAGTAATTCATGAAGATCGTCTCATAGACAATTGGAAAGGAAGACGACCTACCAGAATCCTCAAATCTCATCTCTTATCCTATAATGTGTTTTGTGTTCATCAGTGATATGAAGAAGGGCTTGCACTTTGCTATGCAGAGTCGGAAGAATTTGTGCTGCATTGCAGACGATACCACGCTGCCTCCACCTACAATCGATCATCCTCTGCAACTTTGATCAAATCGATAAGATGTCTAATCTTCCTGCATCAATATTTCGGCTATATTTGCAAAGCTTACTCTTCTTGCCTGCTTTTCATGGCACTGTCATGATTCCAGCCAACCTGATGACGTTGAGGAGGCTTATGATGATAGTAATAATTTCGGATCAGTTTGTTTTGCAGCGTCAGAGATTTGACACATGTGTGCATCCTCCAGTGTACACCAACAACTCTCAGTCGAACACCAAGAATTTGATATTTGGATGAGCACTCAAACTATCATGGCGCTCCTTTTATTGTTTTGTGGGTGTTTATCCCACATTGATGAATAGAAATGAGAGTATTTCATTTATATCCGCTAATGATTGTAGGTGTTATCGATGCATAGTGCACCCTTAGCACCCCTTGTGGGCTCCTCCTCCATGTGACTTGATGTGTGGCACTTAGTCGATTCATCTCGATAGTTGTAGGGCTTGGATAAGTGAAGATTTGGCCTGCGAGCCCAATAATTTTGGTAAAATTAACTATGGATATGTAATAAACTGGAGGGTAGATAAAATGACTATAAGAGCCAAAGTCAGCTTAATAAAACCAAAAAAAAAAATTTGCCCAATAATGAAGATTTTTTTTTTCAAATTCAACCAAAGATTTAATTCAGGCAATCTAAGAACCCAATGATGATGCTTTGTTTAAAGAAAAAAATATCTTATGCCACAATTTTAAATTTTGCATGTGTCAATATCTAGCTCCAACTGTAGACAATGTCCTCCCTGCTCTACGATAAAAAACATATACCAAGTGCTCGATCTATTCGGTTGATCCCATCTCAAAAATTGCACATGTATCAATCCTTCATCTGAAACTAATTGCACTGAAAGTTGAAACTGAAAACCAATAGCTGTCGAAAACTGAAAACACACATGCTGAAGTCCAAAACTGAAACTGACAAAAATGCTTGGTCTTCAAGCTTATTTATATACAAATGATCCTACCCTACTTGTTGGAACCAATGTTGAATCAAGTGATCTCAAAATTCCAATGAAGCCAGTCAAGTAAATGGATTATTGACTGCAACTTGCTTTCAGCTCCTCCAGATAGAAAAAAGAACGCAAAAAATGATAAATCAAACTCCAAACCCCATTTTATCCCTGCATTCTTGAACAATAGGTACTTTGTCTTCTCTGATGATTTCATCTTACTGGAAAAAGGGTCTTCGAAAACATGTAAGACTATCCCCTTTTGAAAGTCAGCCCAAACACAAGGATCTCTTTTATATGGTTTACTCTCCTTAAATGGACATGCAGCAAGATGATCATATTTCACATCATCCACAGCAGAGACAAGATTTATGTGCTCTTGGAAATATTTAGATGAAACAACAATCTCATGTGTTTGAGAAAAATCCGAAAATGCTCCTTCATGTTCTTGAATAAGAATGTCATCCTAGATTTTTTAAATTTTTGAATATGTCAAATCAAGAGAGGTGAAATCATGAATAGATTATGCAACATCCAAAAGATCTAAAACAATCTGTTCTTCTTCGGTATTTCCTTGTAATTTTGAGTAGCTATCTTTATTAATGGTTTTATTGCCTAGACTTTCCGCACATACAATTTCAATAGCCTAATTTTCACCAATTTCTTCATGATACAAGTCTTCGAAAAATGAATGAATTGTAAAACAATTTGAATGATTATCCCCATAATTTTGACTGTAATAAGGCTTACAAGGCTGTGAATTTTCATTAATTTCATGGGATATGACCCGACTGTCAACATTATGATGCAGATTTGTTTCATTTTCAAGCAAAGAAGAAGCTAATGTTTGCTCGGAATGATCTTGTGTACCAATACAACTAGTCTCTACTAGCTCTTCCTGATGAGAAGCTAGTTCGTAAAGGGATTCTTCTATTTCATCATACATTAAGTCTTCATCATTAATATCAATCCCCATGCGTTGAATAAGATTGTCAAAGTTTCCACAGAAGTTTTCAACTAGAACTAAAGATGGGTAACTTTCCTTATAATTCACACAAAATAATGAATAAAAATATTCAAGGGAAAATAAACTAGCAGATGACAATCCTTCATACTAGGATCATGCTTCTTCTTCTAAGGTTGCCATAAGCATCTTCATCAAGCAGTCTTCGTGCAATTTAACCCCTAGCCTATGTATGTGCATGTGGAATTTTATCAAATGAAAGGCGGGATCATCTCCTTCTTGATCTTTGAACTTTAGCAGATATGTTTGCCAATCTACACAAGGAATGCAATTCAGAAAATCAGGAATGTGAGAGAGATCCATGGGAGCATACCTTGTAGATATTGAACTCATCTTCGGACAATGGAGTCACCAATGATGTTTTGGAAGCTAGATTCTGCATTGAGAGTGGAGTCGCCAGTGAAAATTTAAATTTATGGATTCTTCTACCAATGGAATCACCTTCAAACTGATTTTTTGATGTGTGGAGTCGCCAAAGAAGGAATACAACCAATATGTGCCTAAGTGTCTGCTTCTCTCAGACCTTAGAACTCAACCATGTCATTCTTTCCTAGGGAAAAAATTTCAATTTCGTCCCTGGCAACGGCGCTAGAATGTTAGCACTCTGTAAATTTCATCCGGTTGATAGACAAATGACAGAGGTAATTGTTTCAACCAAATTTAGAGATGGGTACTAGCCTACTCAGTTCGGAGAGGGCTCTCTTGTGTCACTTGATAATTCTTTGGCAATCAATGGCTAGATTTAGTTTGTTTTGGGGGGTTTTTATAAAGTTGTTGGAAAGGAAGGGGAGGGTCACTCAGGGCTATGAAGCCGAAATTATGAAAGTGAATGAAAACAATGACTGGATGGTAGAACTCTCCAGAGGATAAAGGCTAAATGAGGCAATGAATCTAAGTTATAAATTGTATTTCAGCAGGGTGTAAGAGGAAGGAGAAATAAAATAACTGCATCAGAGCATTACTAAAATGAATTCTCAATTAGTTAAGAAGAAATACACACAGTTTAAATTGCTTAAGCCGAGAGCATCATAAGATGAATTCTGAGATTTTAACTATCTAATTTAAACAGAAGATAGTGAAAATGGAATAAAAGAACACAGGAAATACATATAATGAGAGAAGACAAAACTCCTATCACCACCATTAGAATCTTTTCATAGAGACTTCAAAAGCTTCTGCATATGTATTCAATTCAGCTCCAAAAAATTAAAATTGAAATTCAGAACAACTAAAAGGTGCCCTTGCACTTCTACCAACATTAATACATTCATAACTTCTATCATTTATACAAACAGTGAGTCCTTTTGTTTCCAAACTAGTTACAAATAAAGAAACGTTTCGTTTGGAAACCATTTACAAGAAAAAATAGGCTTCAAAACGCCACCTGTAATTCTCAAACCGTAATAGCTGTGTAAAATCTGAGAAAAATTTTGCAGATCAGATCAATATGAAGAAAAGCCTCTCTCGGTTTCTCTAAATTCATCTCCAACTGGTCGGAACACGTGCCTCAAAAACATGTCTCGAACAGGAAATCATGAAAACTGAAAAATAGAGTTCAAAGATTTCTTCGAATCTCTCAATCTGTGACCCCTGTGTAAAATCTGGGGGAGGTTTGTGTACATCAACTTGTATTGAGTAAACACCTCTCTCGATTTTGTGAAATTTTCCCCCATATGTCCAGGATCTTCATTTGAAAAATATGTCTCCAACAAAAGAAATCTTGAATCCAGAAATATAAGGTTCCAAGATGTCCTCGATTCTCCTAGTCTGTAACAGCTATGAGAAATCTGGCAGAGGTTATTGTTCTTTGGCCCATGCTGAGTATAAAACTCTTTCGATTTCTCAAAATGTGCTCTGTTTTCCCTGGAATTCACCTCAGAGGACGACTAGTCAAAATTATTTGAACTCTGGAAATTGAAACTTGAAAACTGATATACGTGAAACTGATCGAATTCGTCTGCAAATGGTTTAACCCCCAACTTACTTTCGCTAGCCATTTTGCAACAATATATGTAACGCTTGTATTCCAAAAATTTTGGGGACGAGGCAAAGCGGTTTGGGGTAGACTAGTTTTCGCCCCGAAATGCATCCGATGGCGCCACGTGGTCCCAAGTCGAAACCACGGTATTTTTATCGACCCGCTTTCAAATAATTAACCTTCGCACTAGTTCTCCGCCCGATATGGTCTCTAACCATTGATCTATGGTGCCTGAGATCTATGGCCTGCTCTGTCCCATCAACTCCGCACTCCCTCTAGCTTTAGCCTCCTCCCGTTGTATTTGGCCTTGTCTTCTAGTTTATCACTATTCCACATTAGTTTAGCGCCTCACTAAGTCTTGAAACTAGATTTCTCACGGAAATTGTTATAGTGATAATACTGTGAACTCTTTAATTCTCTTTGTTGGGTATCTGTCATATTCTTTGCATGACTATATCTAGTGTTTTTGTTGCACTAGGAATGTAGAGGGTCACAAGGGGGCAGGAACAGTGC
>SNQJ01S0016376.1:44928-72236 GCA_010110895.2 Picea sitchensis | reverse complement strand
GGTTCTAGAAGGGAATCTTCTAGAGAATGGGTTGGCATTCAAATGGTTATCATTTTACTGGTTTCCCTGATATTGTGGGATCATTCTCATCCAAATAACCATCTCATCCTCTCCTATATATTGATGGGATTCTCATGGAAAAGGTTAAGAAATATTAATTGGAGAATTGGTGAAGGAATTGTGTGAAGAACCTAGCTTGAACAGGAGCTTGGAGACTCTAGCAAGTCTATCAAGAAGAATAGGATCTTCTTCATACAAGGATCGAGCAAGTGTGTGTGTTGGAACAAAGAGCCACCGAAAGGAAGCTTGCGACATCAAGGCGATCAGGTTGTATCTTCTACTTTCGATTAATATGATACAGCGGCATGTCCTTTTCCCATAAAGTCATTCTTACTTTATTGTGTAATTCCTTGATCATACACATAAGTTGACGATTGAATATATTTTTCTATCTTCACTTTGGTTGGTTTGTGTTGTCTTGGTCTTGACCTCACGAGAGCGTCGGAGCGAAGCGGGAGCAACAGAGACCCTAGGAAGCGATACAAAGGTATGTCACTTGTTCCTCCCTACTAGCTAATTCAATGGTCATAACTTAGGGAAATAGTCATGTCATGTCCTGTTTTGTTCTAGATCTAGGTGGATCTAGGGAGATCTATTAGTGTTTGCACCTACCGATTAGTTCGATAATAGGAAGCATTATTAGTGATGGGTACAATAGTTCCATTGTTCCTAGAATTGGAGTTGAAGAAGAAAAAACTCCTAAAGTCTCGAGAGAAAATACTTTGTTGTGGCATCAAAGATTAGGGGATATCGGAGAGAAGGGCCTTTCATGGTAAATTTATGGTTGAAGGTATGTCTAACTGCTCTCTAGATTTTGATTTCTATGAACATTGTGTATATGAGAATCAAAAGAAGGTAAGATTCCCCTCTAGTGCATCGAGGGCAGAGGGAATTTTACAGTTGGTGCGCAGTGATGTGTTTGGACCTGTGTCAGTTCTATCATTGGGAATGTGTACTATGTCTCATTTATAGATTAATTCTTGAGAAATACATGGATATATTTCCTTGGGAAGAAATATGAAGTCTTTGACAGGTTTAAAGATTTTAAGGCTCTTGTGGAGAATCTAACAGAGAAAAGAATTAAGGTGTTGAGGACAGATAATGGTGGAGAGTTCTGCGGAAATGAATTCTTTAAGAGGTGTGGTATAGCAATGTAGAATACTACTCTATATACCCCTCAATAGAACGTTGATGGAAAAATCAAGGTGCATTCTCAGTGGTTCCATATTAGGACAGGAATTCTGGGCAGAGGTAATGGGTATTGCATGTTACCTGGTTAATCAATCACCCTCATCAACACTAGATGAGAAGATTCCACACGAGGTCTGGACTGCTAAGAAACCCTCTCTCACACATCTCAAGGTATTTGGTTGCGATGCATATGTTCACGTTCCAAAAGAAAATAGGAGTAAGCTATATAAAAAAGCTAAAAAGTGTATCTTTACCGTGTATAAAGATCGTCTGAAAGGTTATAATCTTTGGAACCCATAAACTAAGAAGGTAGTGCATAGTCAAGATGTGGTATTTAGATAAATCAAAGATGTTCTCAAACATGAAGTCCAACCAATGAAGAAAGAACCAGAGAAAATAGAGATTGAGTTGAAGGATGATGAATCAAACTCTACAAAAGAAGAAGAATTAGAAGAACAGGATCCTCATACTTGAGTATTGAGGAGATCGGTTCACGAAAGAAGGAAACAAGAAAGGTACACTCCACATGATTTCCATTCAATTTTTTCTTTGTTTATTACTAAAGACGATCCTAGAACTTTTAGGGAGGTGGTGAATTCAAAGGATGGAAAACTTTGAAAAAAGACCATGATTGAAGAAATGGTATCCTTAGACAAGAATGAGGCTTGGTATCTAATGGATTTGTCAATTGGAATAAATCTCATTGGAAACAAATGGGTGTTTAAGAAGAAGTTAAATGCAGAAGGCAAAGTGGAGAAATAGAAAGCTCGGTTAGTAGAAAAAGGTTATTCGCGGGTAGAGGGAATTGACTTTGGTGAGATTGTTTCTCTTGTTGCCAAGTTAACTTCAATTAGATTTCTCTTATCTATTGTTGTTGCATTTTTTTTTAAAGTAGAATAGATGGATGTCAATACAACATTCCTACATGGGGATCTGGAAGAAGAAATCTACATGAAGCGACCAGAAGGCTTTGTTATGAAGGGAAAGAAAAAGTTGGTATGCAGGCTGAAAAAGTCATTATATGAGTTAAAGAAATCACCAAGGATGTGGTTTCAAAAATTTGATACTTATATTTTGGGACTTGGCTTCACAAGGAGCAAAGCATATCACTGTGTGTATTTCAAATTAATCGATGACCATCTTATTTATTTGGTCTTGTATGTGGATGACATGTTGTTGATAGGAAATGACAAGGAGATTATCCAGGATGTGAAAACTCAGTTGTCCTATAAATTTGACATGAAGGATCTTGGTGTTGCAAATTTCATTTTGGGCATGGAAATTAAAAGAGATCAGGAAAATAGCAAACTTTGATTAAATCAAAGGAAATAAGTTGAGACAATATTGCATAGGTTTAATATGCGGGAAGGTAAACTAGTCAAGGTCCCTATTCATGTAATCGTAAAGTTATTTGTGGATTAGTGTCCCAAGACATAGGAAGAGGACATGTCTCATGTTCCATATATGAGTGTGACTGGAAGTTTGATGTATGCAAGGGTCTGTACTAGACTGGACATTGCACATGCAATGGGAGTTTTAAGTAGGTATATGTCAAAACCAAGGAAGGATCATTGGATAGTAGTAAAGAGGGTTTTCAAGTATTTGTGTGGCACTACTAGTTGTGGATTATGCTATCAAGGAAGACCGAGATTGGACAGAGTGTTGGACATACATGGGTTTGTTGATGCAGATTGGGTTGGAGATCTGGATTGGAAAAGATGTACAAGTGGGTATGTGTTTAACCTGTTTAGAGGAGCAATCAATTAGATGAGTAAAATACAATTTGTAGTGGCACTCTCGACTACAGAAGATTAATACATGGCAACCACTCATGCAAGCAAGGAAGCGATATGGTTACAAAGATTGTGTTCAGGTATTGGATTGATACAACAAGTTGTAAGGATATATTGTGACAATCAGAGTGCAATATTCCTGGCAAAGAACCCAACTTATCATTCAAATACAAAGCATAATGATGTTCAATATCACTTTGTCAAAGACGTGGTTGAAGAAAAGAAAGTGGTGTTGATGAAGGTGGACACTTTGAAGAATGTTGCAGATTCATTAAAAAAAATATGTGAGCATTGAGAAGTTCTCTTGGTGTAGAGTATCTATGGGCATTGATGCCCTATATTGTTGAATATATAACCATGTAACCCCCTGTATGCAAAGAAAACAACAAGTGCAAGAATGTTGGGTATGTGTTATATTCTTTGCAAGACTAGATCTAGTGTTTGTGTTGCATCGGGCGAGTGTGGGGGTCACTATAGGGTGGATACCCCTTATCAAGGGGGTTCACAAGGGGGAAAAATCCCTCCTATCAAGGGAGTTTGCAGGGGGGCAGAATCCCCCCTGCGCGGGGGTTCGTGGGCTACACCCCTGAATTTTTTTTTTGGTGGTTTTTTAGCACATGGTTTTCGTCAATTTCTAATTTCAAATAAGGAATTAGGGTTGTTGAATAATATGGGTCAATGGATTAGGGGTTTTGGATGTTGTGGGATCATGTATATTGTATTGTATTGTAAACAATGGAGATACGATGAATAGAAGATTAAAGGTGTGGCTCTAAAACAGGTTGTTGGTTTTCCCGGTTTGGGTTTCTAGGGTAAAATCTTTGTGTAATGTGTGTGTCTGCCATTGTATCTTTTCTATTTTTATTAAAAATTTGTTTCCATTAAATAATTGTACAAGGTTAAAATCTACACTATCCTTATCCCTTTTGTTCCACCTTACTTCTTCCTCAAGCTCCCCAACCCTTTCATCCTTTTCTTCGTTTTCGTGCACCAAGTCTTTAAGATTTTTGATCTGATGCCAATGTGAAGGCGACGCCAATAGAAGTGATCGACAATGGATCCTTTACGACATTCTCTATCACGGTGGTTTTGGTGACCACTGATAGTGGAGCCTTCCCCTTCACTAGGAGCTTCTTGGTCTGTTGCTACATTATCTTTCCCGAAGCTTTATCCAACTTGGAAGTGTTCATATTGGTAACATTATGAGCCTTGGAGGGTGTTAACAATCATGTAAGTGTCCACCTGTGAGTGGGATTTTAGTTGAAGACCCTAGAACGTTTGTTTCCATGGGGGATGTGTCATTGTTTCTTTCCTCTTCGTCTTTCTTTCTCTGTTCCTCCATTGCTACCTTCATAACTATCTCTTCGATTTCTTTTTATTTTGTGGCTACCTTTGTTGCTACCTTTTCTTCTTGTTATCACTGAAAAATCCTCCACAACATTGCACGCAAATGGTTAAAGAAACACATCAATGCCAACAACAATTAGTCTACCTACAGCACTGAAATGCATTAAAAAGGAAAAAACTATACAAATTGGGTCAAAAATTGAAATGTGCAGATTCACCAAAGGAAGTGCGCACACAGTACGCAGTGTGCGCGGGCCAACACAGCCATGTGTACGATAAAAGTCGCGCACTTCTATGAACAACATATTTATGGATCTTATCGAACCCTAAACCACTTATGAACCAACCCCCAATATGATTTGACCCTCATATCTAAGCGAAATCCAAATGGGAGGATGGTCAAGGACTAGAGGGTGCCCAAAAAGGCCCCTTGTTCACACTATGAACCAATTACATTTTTCCATCGATGAATGCTATAAATAGGAGCCATGCGTGCACTAAGAAACCAAGATCTTCATAGTATTGTTATGTTGCAAGAATTCTCCCTTGAGAATCCTCTTTTCTCTTTGGAGCCTTCAAGCACCATTGCAATAGGACATTCCACTCACCTCTTGAGTGAATAGTGATGCAAGAGCATCACCAACAGAGGACATGTGGACAACACAACGAGCACAGCACATAGCGTGCCTTTTGATTT
Source organism: Picea sitchensis (assembly GCA_010110895.2). NCBI lineage: Eukaryota > Viridiplantae > Streptophyta > Pinopsida > Pinales > Pinaceae > Picea > Picea sitchensis. Next base: position 67,148 of record SNQJ01S0016376.1, on the reverse strand, counting down.
ATTTTAAATTTTGAATTGTTGGCATATCCTGGGAGAAATATTTTGCAGTAGATTACAAGTTAAAGAAAACTTTAATGATCAGAGACTAGATGATTACGTAAGATCAGAGAAAAACATTTTTCCTTAAATGAAACTGACTGCAACGCAGATTTCGAGCATCTGCCCCTATCTGCATATCTCAGAAAATTCATTGTAATAGAGGCTTAGTAGTTGAATGATTTTAATTTGATAGGATAGGTAGTTGGAGGAAACCCTAAGAGTCCTCTTGTATAAATAGTTGCTTATGCGCCTGAATGAGGTTGTTGAACCTGATGTTGTGAACATAATGTTGAACAGTTTACAGTGGCACATTAGTATTTGTTGAGTTAGTTGTTATTTTCTTGTATCAGTTATAGCCATTTACTTTTGAATGAACATAACAGAGGGACATTAATCCAAATGCATGGAAGCATTATTGTGTAACTATTCTCTATTATATATATGTTTTCATGAACGTATGAGTTACACTGTGAATGAATGAATCTCTGAAGTGTTGAATAAGCTTCAATCATTTCTCTTCCTTGAGCTTCTGCAAGGAGTGCATACTGTACGCAAGGAGTGCATTTAATGGAGTCTTTTGACTGAAAGGTCAGAAGAGATATCGTGAAACTTTCATATGCAAAGTGTGCATATCGTACGCAAGGAGTACATCGACAGAGTCTTTGACTCAAAAATATTAGGAGGAATAGTTTGAGTTTTCTCGTGAAGGGACATGAAGATTTGTTGCAAGGAGTGCACAAATCCGAAAGTCGACTAAGTGTCGAAGAAACACTCTAAGGAGAAAGGGGTTCAAGAAACAAAGCTCATGAGAGATAGTGGGAAGAAATCTTTAAAGGGGGAGAAGCTATCAAGGTTTAATGAGTTAACGGCTAGGATTTATTCAGGAGGGAGCAGAGCCACCCCAGACCAAGATCTGGAAAAGTTGTGAGGTGGTTAGATGTGAGTTCCTTTGGAAATCTATGGAGTAACAGAGTTCGTCGATGTCGTCGATCTGAGAGAGAGGATACGTGGCAGAAATCTGTAGACTTCGGTTGAAATCACTTCCGGAGAAAGCAAGTGTGGAGAGGTTGAACCTCCCGAAGCCTAAAGAGCCGAAGTGATTTGCAGTTATCGATCTGTGAGAGACACGCGTCGACAAATCATTGATTTCAGGTGAAAAAAATACGGGAGAAAGTGAGGTTGGAGAGGTTGAAACTCCCGAATCCTGAAGAGCCGAAGTGATTTGCAGTCGTCGATCTATGGGATACACGCGTTGACAGATCATAGACTTCAGGTGAAAGCACTCTAGGAGAAAGCGAGTGTGGAGAGGTTGAAACTCCCGAAGCCTGAAGAGCCGAAGTAATTTATAGTCGTCGATCTGCGGGAGACATGCATCAACAGATAGCATACTTCAGAAGTGAGGAGAAAGCAACGCGGAGTAGAGGGTCACTTGAAGTGGATCCCCACCGTCGAATGAGAACGACGCATGGTGTAGTCTCGAAGTGGACCTGAGCCGTTGATTTAAGAGGACACGTGGTACTTGATCTAGAACTACAGGTACAGAGTACTTCGGGAGAAAAGGTGGTGTGAGAATCCAGGAATATCGAACGTCGAAGTCTCGAAGTGTACCTGAGTCATCGATTTATATAGACACATGGCGCCTGATCTGGAACTCCAGGTACGGAGCACTCTGGGAAAAAGTGGAGGTTGGAACACTCAGAACTCTCGAAGCACGAAGTCCCGAAGTAGATCTCAAGCGTTGGTTGCGAAGGGGGACGCAGACCGTATATCGGGTCCTGGTTAGAGCCTGAAGTCACGAAGCACCCAAGAGGTTGAGCCCCGGGTCATGGCCTGAGGTCACATGCAAAGAGGGGCCAACGGAAGGAGCTAGCGCCCGAAATTTCAAGTTCATAGAAGCGCTAAAGAAGAGGGGGGCATGGGTTCCAAAAGACCTGCACCTAAAGAGAAAAAGGGGCCTGTGTAATTTGTTCCAGGGGCTACTAAAGGCCCGAAAGAGCTAATTCAGCTCAAAAGATCACGATCCTTGACTGGGAGGTCACGAAACCCTTAGGAGGGAAGGGGGGTCTGCATCAAATAGGCATTGTTGTTCTTCACCATTTTTCATTTCTTCCATTGTATGAAGAGATCTCCATTAGGGAACTAAATATCCCTCCCAAGGAAGAAGAGGGGACTCATAAGTCCCTATTTTTATATACGGTGTTTTGCCTACTAATCTATTGATCCATTGCTAGCATTATGTTGGTCACTGTTTGATTTTCATGGTTCTAAGTTTCTCATGCTTTCTAACATTTATTTCTTAGTTGTTTTAGTTTATTTCTTTTTTTATACATGTGTTTGGCTTTCTTAAACCACTCACAAACTTGGGTCTTGTCTAGCAAGCTCATCTAGACATGCAAGTGTATTTTTTTTGCTCACCCAAGAGACAAAACCAACACAACAGATTGGCTACCATACTAGGGATCGATATCAAATTCCTCCCTATTTGAGCTTAAAGAGCACTTCATTTTGATTGTTTTGTCTTGCAGGTACCAAAAATGACCTAGCCCAACCTGCCAAAGTCAAAATTCAGAGTTGGGGAAGGAGTATTTCACTTGGAAATTTCTCCCCCGACGGGTGACAGGAAGTGCGCGGATTTTCCTGCCCGCAAATGCACACTGTGCGCGCCACGAGCTTCTTTACATTGCGCAGTGTGCACTCACTGCACGCCTGTCATATTTGTAACCCGTGCATAACTCCAATTTTTCAAAATTGTAAGGGTCTTTATGAAGGTTTGAGGGCCCCTAGCCTTCATATTTTTATTTTCATGCACTTTGTAAGACAACTACACTCCACTTAGAGTCCTTTCCCATTTCAAAGGTTAGCTAACATAAGCACTTAGGGGGTAAAAAGAACCAATATTATCCTCTTTTTCTTTGTTTCCACATGAATGGATTATTTGGCTTGTAAAATTTTAAGTTGAAGTTATTGATTTCATACATAAATCACTTAAATTGGGACTAGAAGTTAACTTTGACCCTCAAGTATGCTCTTCCCTCGCACCCTAGTGTGATATTGGGAATCAGAAAGGTGGTTAAAGGGACATTTCATCTCCCTTAAACAAAAATCTTTAGGAGAGGACAAATCCCCCCTAGGGTACTCTTATTTTGTTGAAACCATCTTAAAGTTTTGTAAGGGCCCATACATGCCCACATGTTTGCAAACTTAGGATAGTTTCTTAAAATTTCTTTCTTAGTTTACCTCACAATCTAGAGAAGTTTAAAGATCAAAGTATGGGGCCCATACATGCCCACATGCTTGCAATCTAGGATAGTTTCAAAGCTTTCTTAGTGTAAACAACATTTAGGGAGTTTAAAGGATTTGTAAAGGACCCATATGTCCACATTGCTAGTTCTTTAGGGATTTAAATATTTCACAAGGTTGTACCAAAGACACATAGTAAGATAGGTAAAAACTATTTGTAAGGACCACAGGAAGTCCACATGTTGCAATCTCACACTTAACTTATTAAAATCTTGGCACACTTTTTCACTTGCTCACACAAAAACCACTCCACACACACATAATTTATGTTTTGAATAGTGGAGGTTGAAGTAGGTTTTCTCCAAAGGAATTATGAAATGCCCCACTACTTCTTTGGAAATTATCCACACCCATTTAATTCAAACGAGATTGGTTCACACCCCCAATCTCTAGGCCCACCACATCTAAAAATTTTCTAAAAACTCACTAAGTTTTTCCTCCATAGGAGGTGCCAAAATAAAAATTTTAGTCTAGGTAAGATCTCGAGGGTAGGCATCGAAATAACCCCCCGTTATCTGGTTCTCACGTTTTCAAACAATAGAAGTTCACAAATAGGGAACTTTCAAATCATCCAAGTTTATAACATAAAATAACCCTTCACTAATTGTTCGATGTTCTTATTTATAACATAAAATTCCACTGAAAATAAAGGCTAAGTGTAGTTTGAAAAAAACAAAATTCACCACGTGGCGTTCTCTTCTAACAGTTTCTTTAACATTCAACTCGATATATCACTTGAAAGGGTGACTTTCCTCATACTCTGGCCAACTGATAAACAGCTCCTCACAAGTTTGGGCCCATGGAAATCTGTGTTGCTCCATTGGAGCCGCATAAATTCCTCTAACCTCCACCACATGTGCTCGGTACTTCACTAGACTGGTGTTTAATTGTTGTAGCACAGTCTGAGCTCTAATCGGATGTTCCATAATCTTTTCACTTGTCCTGGTGTCACGTCGGTCACCTTCGCTAGCTCATCAGCCCACAATAAATATTGCTTGGTATGTGATGTGACTACGTCGCACAAGTCGACGAAGTTTTCAGGGTTGTCGAACTCAGGGAGTTCGATGTCCTTCATTGCTTTGTTAATTTTCCCCCAATGTTTCTTGAATTTGGCCCATTGTTCTTGAATTTCTCGATGTGGTTCCTGAGACATCTCAGTCCAATACCCGACTGATCACTTCATGCGATCAAGACTACTCTTGCCCGAGCACTTGGATGACATGTTCTTCTTTATTCCGGCCTTGTTGAACTGCATCAATGTATTCGAGTCTCTCCATGGATTGTTGCGCCATTTCATGCCACCTCTCCATATCCTTGCACGTTGCGAGTTCCATGTGAGTGTCTTCCTGGAGCTTAGTTATCTTTTCAGTAAAAAGTGTCTCTCTGTTTTGAATTGGTTGTAAGCTTCTTTGAACTCGCTTCTCAGATATACCGTGGTCTGAGTGGTGCCCTAATAGTATTCAACCAGGTGGCTCAAATGTTCTAGTTCCTTTAGGGTGGCGTCGAGCTCCTTTTCATCTTGTTTAGCTCTGTCCAGGGTGGCATATGAGAGCACCATCCCCATGCCGAGGAGATCGGATGTTCTAGCATTTTCCGTGTTTATCAAATTTTCCTCTGTAGCGATGAGGATGGAGCGATCCAACGTGATCCTCCTTTTCTTTGTAGTTCTTTGGACGATTCCCTTCCTCTTTCGATCGTAGGATATCACATAAATATCAGCTACCTCGTCCATAGGTTTGGGAATCTATGATCACCCCATGTGAGTGTATTTCCCAAATTTCCGGTGGTGCATATTTGTTCAAGGTCGGGTTCTTGAACTTTCTCATTGTGCTCCGAAGGCCCGACCTCCGCCTATCATTTGTTAGGGCTCTGAGTATCGAGAAAAATAGAGGCATCGGGAAAAGACTTGATACTTACTTGTTCATCGGTCATCGAAACGTCGATTTCCTTTTGCGAGGATCCTTCCTTTGGATCATCCGGTTCTGACTTCTTCTTTGTATTGTCTGCTCGGGTTTCCGGTGCATCGATCCTCTTTGTGTCAGAAACATTTTTGGTTTCTATTTCCTTTCGTGGGATCTCCTAGGTTTGGACCTCGGGAGCAGGAGAAGAAGTCCTTTCGGGTCCCTTTTCTTCTTGGACACGCACAGGGGTCCTGCGAGATGCCTCCGAGATTTCATCATCACTATGTATATTTATAAACTCACAAAAAGGATTAGGCACACTATTTTCTACCGATACTCGACCTGCCTCTGGTTGAGTCATCACTCCTACAAGCAATCCAGCCGGTGGCATTTTGGATTTAGGGTTATCTAACCCATTGATGTTATCAAGGTTCATGATATCAAGGCCACTTGGCCCCACTGGACTTTCTTCTAGGTTATCGGTCGGAGGCCTCAGCCATCTGACGAGGTTCGGGTTATCCTACATCCACTTCATTAACAGTTGGGCTTGTTTACACATGAGTCCCCCCATCCCCTGTACAACTTGAACCTCGAAGAAATTCCTATCTTGTATCGGGGTTACCTAGGGAATGTTTGTTGTTTAGATGGCTTATTGAGGAGTTTCCACTGCTTCGACTGATTCAGGTGCTATCTTTTCTTCACTGGCCCTGAGGATTTCTTGAGCCTATTGTTCCAAAACTATTTCTTGCTCATCCCAACTCATGGAATTAAACCTGGCTTCTTTAGGGTCATCCATCCTTGCCACCACCTCATCCCAGCTTTGATCATTTTCGGTGAAGATCTCATCCTCAAACCTGTCGTGGGAATATGGCCAGCAGGATGATACCTGTTGTGTGTGCTTCAGGACTAGACCCTTGGGGTCGTGCTTGCGAAAATGGCCAGTCTGGAATCATAACTCAAATTGTCTTAACCCTTCTTACTTGGCCTACGAGGTGTCCTTTACCATGTAGAAACCAATATGAAACCCAAAGGGTATGAAGGCTCGCTTCTTATATTTTACCAAAGTAGCATTATAACCTTTCAGGATGGTCTGATAACAGATTTCCCCTACTATTAATCGATCGAGGACATATACAGGCAGCAGATGGGGTGCTATGGTGGCACTAAAAACCCTAATGTAAGTATCGCGCTCATTCAGATACCAATGGCCAACTTTCTATACAACCTTTTTGGTTGCATTTGACAACCTTGGGCACTCTTTCTTGAACAACAAGAAATAAATACGTGTGATAAATTGATCGCAGATGAGAGAGTGGGATTTCTTGTACCTGTTCTCCCACAAGATGTCGAAATACACATGGATCGGAAGCTCTGATGTGTGTTGGCTCAAGTTCATTCCGACGAAGACATTTCTGGCACAAATGACGTCTAATAGATAAGAAGCCATATATAAGGATGGGGTTTCTCCCTATTTCGGCGTTTGAGCCTGTCGTATGCAAGTGCTTAGATATTTGTAGATGATGGCACCCCAGTTAAAACTTATCCCAGAAATGGATACCATATAAGCTAGAGGCATCCAAGCCTCTCAAAACCTGGAGCAGTCTTTCTTCCCATGCAATCAGCAGAGGAGAGCCATTAGGTAGATGTATGACACCCTCAGGTACCAGCCGAAGGTCTGATTTGTGAACTTTTTATTCTCTCTCCACCATGATGCCATCACCTTGTCGGTGTCATTTTTCTCACAGTAGCTTACAACAAAATCGGTGTTTAGCCATTCTTGCGACTCTCTGAGCTTGTAGTAATTATGCACTTCCACTGGGAGGAAAACCCCGACACACTCGTCGTTGGCATCGTTAATCAAACATCTTTGTGTGTCAGTGTGATCGATAATCCATTTCAGGAGTTCAATGTAGGGGAATACCAGAGTCTTGCTCTCGACCATGTGTAGATATGCCCTTCAGACACTCAAGAGGAGTTCATCGTCGAGTCTTCTCGTATTAGGATCGTTGTGCAGGGTATATTCGGGGAGTTCCTCCCGCTTAATTTTCTTGAAAAGTTCTTCCCAATGTGGGAATACTGTCTTGGTCCCAATGTTCACCTCTGTGTCTCCAAAGGCTAGAGGTTGAACGAAATCTTTCTTGGTGGCGGTTTTGATGACGGGCACCAGTTTTGGAGAAAATTCCAATTGTCTTGCCACCGCTGGGGAGGAACCTTCTCCCACCTCTGGTTCTTGTAGCTTTGGTGCTCTTGGAGATTTCCTGGTGGTGGGTTTCTTTGGAGGCATCATTCCTGCAACCAAAAATGATCCTTTAGGCAGGTGTACAGAGTGACATTGGATAAAACGTATGAAATGAAGCATAAAACATCGATAGATCGGTACATACCTGTAACGCTTACTAAACTGTTGTTTTATACTCACTGGACCTTGGAATCTATCCCTGGACTGCTCGTCTCGCTCCTTTGGATGATCTAAATTCCTTCACGCACAGAATAAGCTTGTTTTCAATGACTTAAAAGAATATAACGGGAGAGATCCTACCAGTTGTATCAACCAGTTAATACGAGTAATGGGTGAAATTCAAAACAATCTACCATTGAATCTCTACAAATAAATTCTACGTGGGTTGACAGCGGAGGTGCGGGAGGGAGATATGCACTGTATTGGCATGTTCAAACAATCCTTTTGGTACGTGCACGAACTAGCAACTAATGCGAGATTTTGGAATTAATTAATCCTTTAAATGCGTCGTATCCAGCGTATCTCAGAGCTAAAATGTCCCATCATGTCGTCTTCTTAGTGGGTAGATCGGGAATTGGCGATATCCTTATGCATGTTTCCGTCGGTATCCTCCTGAGAAAACTTCTGACGCTGATTGATTTCATCGTATGGTATCGACGTGGCACCACTGACTCGGGATACAGGGTACTAATGACCGGAAACATAGCTTATGGGTAATGGTCGGGCTCGGGGCTTTNGAATACATTTCGGAAGTCGAGATCGGTGATATCAATTCATTCTTCGTGAGCACTTACTCTCTTAGTATTTCGTCGATGCTGAAGGGATCAATCATCGGAGATATTCTCGGTGATGCTTGTCGTGAAAGAAATCTCACGTCTGTCGACACTGACGAAGATCGGGACTCGACAACTTTGGTTCTCTCTAGCGTTTTCTTTCATGCTTAATCCTTTCTGATGTTGAATTCCTTAAGCGCGTTGGGGGAAAGATTTGATTGTCAATTTTCTAATTTATATATTAGTCTTTTAAGTTAATGGTTTTCACATGTCCATTCAAGCTTTTAAAGACTTAATGGGAATCAAAAAATGATAAGCAAAGGAAACATTTTTCATACTGAAGTCGAATTAGATAATGCCAAACGATTAATTGGTACCCAAAAAATAAAATTTGACATAGGACAGAAGGGACACCAAACCTTGTGATCAGTTGTTGTTCTATGAATTGGATGACCACCTTATCGTTCACATGAGTCAGAGGGATTGCCTCTGCCCACTTTGTGAAATAATCGGTGGCAGTAAGTATATACTTGAGTTGTTTCGAGGACTTGGGTGTAATTTCTCCTATGATATCCAACCCCCATTGCTCAAAATGCCTAGAGACAGTCACTGGTTGGAGTGGGATTATTGGTCTCTTCTCTCTCCCAGAGCTTATTTGACAAGTTTTACAGTTCCTAGCGTAGGTGTGAGTGTCTTTGAACAAGGTGGGCCAATAATAGCCAGCTCTTAGTATCTTATGAGCGGTGGTGTTTCCTGCGGAATGCCCACCGGCAGGGCCATCATGGAGCTCCTTCAGAACTTTGTATGCATCTTCACATTTGAGACATCTTAAGAGTACCCCATCATAATTAATCCGAAAGAGACCTGAATTTATGAGGTGATATTGTGCAGACTTTAACCTGAGAGCTCTCCTTTCCTTGGGGTTGATTTTTTCTGGACAAGTCCCATGGTGTAGGAGATAAGTTAAATTCTCATACCAAGACTCTAGCCCTGGGGAAATGTATGAAGCTTCACCACACCATAATTCCATTTCATTCTCCCATACAGAATTTTCATTTACTTGGTCCTGGGCTTCAGCTGTGAGTTTGCACAACCCTTGCCCTTTAACTAGTTTGGCAGGTTTTATATCTAGATCAAATTCTTGGACCACTCCCATCTAGTTCCCTCTTCTTTCCCCCATTTCTTGTTGAGTGAACAAGGATCGGACCATAGGGTGAGGCACAATCACTTTGGTGTGGTTCTCGGGGATGTAAGAACTGAAATGATTTACTACCTTATATACTGCATAGGCTTGTTTATCAACCTCGGGATAATTAAGTTCGGCTCCCTGGAGATTAGTGCTCATGAACGACATCAGAGCCTCATTGTTGTCATCATCCTTCTGAGTCAATACTGCAGCTAATGATTGGTTGGAGGCGAAAGTATAGAGGAAGAAATCCCTATTGAAATCGGGACTTCGTAACACAGGGGCCTAGGATATAGTAGTTTTAATATTTCTAAAAGCATCCTTCCGTTCATCATCCCACTTAAATTCGACATCTTTTCGAATCATCTTTTGTAAGGGTTTCACAGTTTCCGTGAAATCGGTAGTGAATTTCCTCACAAAATTGATCTGCCCAAAAAAAGACTGCATAGCTTTCTTGTTGTGAGGCAACGGGAGTTTAGCTATGGCCTTAATCCTTTCTGGGTCTATCTGAATTTCTTCTTGAGATATAATGTGGCATAGAAGCTTACCTTTGTCGACGTCGAAAATAGTTTTCTTGGGATTTAAGGATATACCGTATCTCCTACACCTTTCGAAAATTTGAGTTAAGTGTTGGATGTGCTCTTCTTTGTTCTTTGAATACATAGTTACGTCATCTAGATACACTACCACACACTTGTTTATTAGTCCCCAAAATGCTATGTCCATGGCCCTTTGGAAGGTCTCTCCTGCGTTAATTAACCCAAAAGGCATGTGTTTATAAGAGAAGGTTCCCCACTTGGTCTGGAAGGTAGTTTTCAAATGATCTTCCTTCGAAAGAAGGACTTGGTTGTAACCTGAGAAATCATCCAGTAGAGAGAAGATCTCCAAACTAGACACGGTCTGCAGGAGTTGCTCCATTGGCGGGACTGGGTAATTGTCCTTTTCTGAAGCTCTGTTGAGGTTCCTAAAATCTATGCATAAGCGAATTTCTCCAAATTTTTTCATCACAGGAACCAGATTTGCTACCCACACGGAATGCCTAACCTGGAAGATGATCTTGGCATCTAAAAGTTTCTTTAATTCCTGATACATAAGAGGTTCTAGGGATGGGTGATACTTTCGGAGCTTCTGTTGGAAGGGTTTCACCTCAGGTTTTAACGGTATAGTGTGTTGAATGATATGGGTGTCATAAGTTTTCAGATCTCGGTAGGACCATGCGAAGACATCTTGATATTGTCTGAACAGTTTGACATAAGCCTTTCTTTCCCCTTTAGATATAGTCTTTCCAAGATTCACATTCTTTGGGTTTTTCGGGATTCCGAGATTTATAGTTTCATGCAGGAGACAGGAGCTACTGGTCTTTGCATTTTTAGGCCCCCTAAATCATTCTTTCATAACAAACAGGTTTTCTAGATTAGATATCCCTTTCGGGATGGTGTGAGATTTCAATTTGTCAATAGGTTGGCCTGTCCAAGGATTAGTTTCTGTCCATTTCTCCTGGAATACCTCATCATCAATGGCCAAATCTTGGAAATTGTCTTAGTTAGTAAGAAAGTTTATGATCTATTCATCTCCTTCAAATACTTTCCAATTAGAAATATTGTTAGGCACTAATGGTTTGTGGAGTAGTTCCACATTGAATTGGGAGGCATCATAATCTTCCAGAGGTGATAGCCTTGAAGCAGATGTGGACAGGGAATCAACAAGGATATTCTTTGCTCAGGGGATTGCGGTGATATTGAAAGCTTCAAAATGATCCATTAACCTATGCACTTCCTGTTGATAATTCTTTAGGTGTGGGGAATTGCAAAGTATAGTATTCCTTACTTGTCTAACGATAATCTTCGAGTCCCCGAAAACTTTCAATTCTTTGATGTTTAGGTCTATGGCTTTCTTTAACCCTTGTACTAGAGCTTCATACTTGGCGGTGTTATTAGTGCATTCGAATTCTAGTCTACAAGACAGGAAATAACATTTACCTTTTAGATCAATGAGGATGCACCCTCCCCTTGATCCCTCCTGCGATTTAGATGCATCAAAGTATATGGTCCAAATTTTTGAACGACAATCTCCCTTTACCTCTTTCTTATTACTTTCTTGTTCCCCTATCTTTTGTTTCGTAATATCTAGCGCAGGGTCTTGATAGAAGAGGGTGTCTTCTGTCGGTATCGACGACTTCTCTTGAAAAAACATTTCAGAGTTTTGAGTGAGAGGGAGCGGATAAGAGAGGAGAAAATTTTCTGAAGTGGGAATCACAAGAATAATTGCCTAGCACGAGGAAATATGTGGGTGAGTGTTCGTTCAGGGTTTCTAGATCAGTGACTGTATGTTTCAGATATCTCTCCCTATCGATTCTGATCATATTCTTGTACTCCTTCGGTGGTAGCCAAAGGTGTGCCCAGTCTGTACTAAAGTACCCATTTAACTTCTCAGACCAATCTCGACTTAGTAATAACCCATAGGCCTCTGGGATGTCTACTACAATGATGTCAATCACTTGCACAAACTTAGGATGTGTCGCTATTCTGATCATTACATATTTGAGTTCCCCCGTGACTTTGACTTGGGTTATGTCTAGTTGTATCACATCTTTATCGTTCTTGAGAGGAATGACATTTAATTTTTTGCAGATAGACAAGGGCATAACGCTAGAATATGCTACCGAATATACCAAACAATTGTGGAGGTTCCTGTTGAAGACTTCAAACATTAAGAGAAATGGTGGGACAAAAGGTTTTCCCTTCTTACCTTCTCAGCAGGTATTCATAGTTGGTTTATTTACTAGATCTGTGGAAGTTAAATTTCTTTGTTGCTCATTGCTTTTCATAAGGTTTTCTACTGATTTCAATGCTTGTAGAAGGAAATATTTTTGTTGAGGGATTTTGCATCTGTCCATAACCGATATATTAGCCTTCAACTTCTTCATATCTTCAACTACATTGTACTCCAGTTTGGGTGATTCTCACGTATGGATGCTAATAGGGTTCTTACGAGGAGCAAAAGGTGCTTTTGGGTGATCGGGAGTTGACCTTTCCCATGAAGTTTGAGTGGTAGTAGGATCCTTTGAGACAGGAGGCCCTTTACTTCTAGTTTGCACAACCGAGATCTCTATGGGTGGTTCTTGAACTTGAAATAGGTCGTCGGAAGGCATAATTAAGTCAAGATCCCATATTAGCATGGTTGTATCTTCTGGTGGGTCAATCTCTTCCTGGTCAACAACATTCATAACCAAACTGCTTGGTTGTTTAGTTAGGTAAATCTCATCTAAAAACTGGTTGGCCATCAAATTCATGGCATACACCCATTGGGGGCAGTCTCTTTCAGAGTGGTTTTCCTGGTGATAAGTGTAGAAAGAATCAAATGTGACATTCCCTAGATCGATATTTAAGTTAGCTAGGGGAGGTTCAATGGCTTTGAATGGCGGGTTCCTTTCAAAGAAAGGCTTATAGGGCCTTTGGCCTTGGTTTCCTTCCCCTATGTTTCTCTTCATGTCTATGATATCGTTTGATAATTTCTTAAGTTGAATCTTAACCATGCGTTGTAGATCTTCTATGTCTCCATTACCCTTGTCGAGAGTCTGTTCCACTTGTTTCCCTGGCGGTCTAGTCAGAATGAGACCTCTCCTGGGAGGAGGTTGAGCTTCTTTCTTAACTAAAGAGACCTGGCCTTCTTTACACCCTTTCATCTGGAATTCTATTGTTTTAGCTTCTTCAAAATTCTCAGCTAAGGTTCGTTTGGCAACCCTCTTCACAAACATGGAAATAGAAGTTGGGAGCGCATTAGCGTATACTTCGATTTGCAACTCCTGAGTTGGTTTGGCTTCGGGATGGAATTTGTTTAAGATGGTCGTGAACCTTTGATTGAAATATTTAACCTTCTCTTTCGAAATCATGGTGGCAGGGAACAACTCAGCCATCAGATCTCATGTAGTAGTCTCTTCTACAAATTTATCTAGAAAATATTTTTGAAACTTTGTCTAGCTAGTTATGAATCCTACAGGTAAGTTTAAATACCATGTGGAGTCTGAGTTCTCAAAAGTGTAGGGGAAAAACATGCAAACTACGTCTTCATGCTGGACGTTCATAAGCATGATCGCTAGTATAAATTTCTTGATATGATCTTCAGGCAATCCTGAGGTTTCAGGATCGAACTTAGGAAGTAACTTCTCTGGATGTCGGGGAAGGTTATGGGCTGGTCTCGGGAGAGCCAAAGTGTCTCTAGCCAACCATGGTTGATTGTTCATAGGTGGGCTCCCCCTTTCTTCATTATGGTCATTGTTGCCTTCAATATCTTCAAACTCTTAGTTAAACTCCTCCTCTTCCGAGAAATCGTCTAGTTTAGAGACATTGTCGGTTTGCGTTTCGGGTATCAGATCAAGCGGGTCTTGTATTTCGGTATTGATAAATCTATTAAGTACTCTACCAAGTGTACGAAAACCTCATCGGGAGTACTAACCAATGGTCTGCTTTGTTGTTTTTTTCGAGGGAGTATCGGAGCTAAGGAAAATGCACCGATCTGTCGGGCGTATGCTCTTGTGATTCTTCTGAACTGATTTACTTCCTCGTGAGGAAGAGCGTAAGGTATTTTAGGGTGGAAAGATTATTCCTCAGGCTAGGGTGAGTTACTCATTCCAGGAGTACTCAACGTGTGTGGGTTGTCTTGGGAATGACTAGCCATGTATGTGGGTTATTTTGAATCTATAGGTTGTTTGAAATACTATGTAAAATATATATCTAGCCATTCATTCTCAAGCCCTCCTTCTAGCACCAATTCTGTTGATGGGTCCTAAGTCCCTTGATTCAACAGTAGGAACCAAACCCGCCACCGAGGCCCAATTAGACTCTGCAGCGTTTAATAGTGGAATGGTTCTCCAGATCTTGCGATCCAGCCAATTTATCGATGGGCTTTATGTTTTCTTGTGAAGGCTCTTCCTTCAGTTCAGACTATCTCTTTTTGTATTTTCTCCTTGGTGGGACCGATATGAGATGTAAGCCGGTATAAACCAACTTGGAAACAAAATAGAATTAAGCTTAACTACTGGGGAAGAGGCTGAACTTGGGATAACCTGCTGCTCAAGCATGTAGACAACAATTTTACACCACAGGCCTAGTACTAATACATTAACCATGTGAGCATCCAATTACTGTCTGAGAAACTAATCACCAGAAAGAAAACACTTATGCGATAAGACAATGACAAGCAAAATAATTCACCTACTTAATCAGCCATCACATAATAACACCACGATTCATCTTCATCATTAAAGTAAAGAACAACAAAATATTGCACCAGATAACTTGACAATAGATTAAATAGCTCCTACTCATCACAACATCATTCATGAAACACAATAGGAAATAGTTCTTCTCCACGTCCAATCACATGCATTTGATGAAAATAACTTTGTCTTTGGTCCAGAAGGACTTCTCAATTCAAAGGCAACTTCAAAATAATTCTTAACAACCAAAAAGAAAGAGTTCTTGCAACAACCATCGCCCCTTCACTAATTGGTCGATGTTCTTATTTATAACATAAAATCCAACTAAAAATAATGGCTAAGTGTAGTTTGAAAAAAACAAAATTTTCCACGTGGCGTCCTCTTCTAACAGTTTCTTTAACAGTCAACTCAAGATATCACTTGAAAGGGTGACTTTCCTCATACTCCGACCAACTAATAAACAACTCCTCGCAAGTTTGGGTCCATGGAAATCTGTGTTGCTCCATGAGAGCCACGTAAATTCCTCTGACCTCCACCGCATACGCTCGGTACTTCACTAGACTAGTGTTTAACTGTTGTAGAACAGTCTGAGCTCTAATCGGATGTTCCATAAATCTTTGCACTTGTCCTGGCGTCGCATCGGTCACCTTCGCTAGCTCTTTGGCCCACAATAAATCTTTCTTGGTATGCGATGCAACTACATCGCACAAGTCGACGAAGTTGTCGGGGTTGCCGAACTCAGGGAGTCCGATATCCTTCATTGTTTTGTTAATTTTCCCCCAATGTTTCTCACATTTGGCCCTCTGTTCTTGAATTTCTTGGTGTGGTTACGGAGACATCTTAGCCCAATACCCGGCTGATCGCTTCATGCGATCAAGACTGCTCTTGCCCAACATTCGGATGTCGTGTTCTTCTTTATTTCGGCCCTGTTGAACTGCATCAATGTATTCGAGTCTCTCCACTACTTGTTGCACCCTTTCATGCCACCGTTCCATATCCTTGCACGTTGTGAGTGCCATGAGAGTCTCTTCTTGGAGATTATTTATCTTTTCAGTAAAAAGGTGCCTCTCTATTTTGAATTAGATGTAAGCTTCTTCGAACTCGCCTCTCAGATATACTGTGGTCTGAGTGGGGCCCTGATAGTATTCAGCCAGGTGGCACAAATGTTCTAGTTCCTTTAGGGCAGTAGCCAAGTCCTTTTCATCTTGTTTAGCTCTATCTAGGGTGGCATATGAGAGTGCCATCCCCACGCCGAGGAGCTCAGATGTTCTGGCATTTTCCGTGTTTATCAAGTTTTCCTCTGTAGTGATGAGGATGGAACGATCCAACGTGATCCTCCTTTTCTTTGTAGTTCTCTGGATGATGGCCTTCCTCTTTAAATCATAGGAGATCACATAAATATCGTCTACCTCATCCACAGGTTCAGGAATCTGTTGATCACCCCATGTGAGTGCATTTTCCAAATTTCTGGTGGTGCATATTTGTTCAAGGTTGGGTTCTTGAACTTTCTCGTTGTGCTCTGAAGGCCTGGCCTATGCCTGTCGTTTGTCGAGAATATGAGTATCGATCGAAATAGAGGCGTCGGGAAAAGACTCGATACTTATTTGTTCATCGACCGTCGAAACACCATTTTCCTTTTGCGGGAATCCTTCCTTTAGCTCATCCGGTTCTGACTTGTCCTTCGGATTGTCTGCTCGAGTTTCCAGCACATCGAGCCTCTTTGTGTCAAGAACATTTTCAGTTTATATTTCCTTTCGTGGGATCTCTTGGGTTTGGACCTTGGGAGTAGGAGAAGAAGTCTTCTCAGGTCCCTTTTCTTCTTGGACATACACAGGGGTCCCGCGAGATGCCTCTGGGCTTTCATCATCACTATATATATTTATAAACTCGCTCAAAGGATTAGGCACGCTTGTTTCTACTGATACTCGGCCTGCCTTTGGTTGATTCGTCACTCCTACCGACGATCCAGTCAGTGGCATTGTGGATTTAGGGTTATCTGACCCGTTGATGTTATCAAGGTTCATGAGATCAGGGTCGCTTGGCCCCGTGAGGCTTTTTTCTGGGTTATCGGTTGGAGGCCTCAACCATCTGACGAGGTTTGGGTTATCCTGCATCTGCTTCATTAACAGCTGGGCATGTTGATACATGAGTCCCCCCATCCCCTATACATCTTGAACCTTGGAGAAATTCCTATCTTGTACCAGGATTACCTAGGGAATCTTTGTTGTTTCGGTGGCTTCTTGAGGAGTTTCCACCGCTTCGATTGATTCAGGTGCTATCCTTTCTTCACTGGCCCTGAGGATTTCTTGAGTTGATTGTTCCAAAACTGTTACTTTCTCATCCCAACTCATGGCCTTAAACCTGGTTTCTTTAGGATCAGCCATCCTTGCCACCACCTCATCCCAGCTTTGATCATTTTCAGTGAAGATCTCATCCTCAAACCTATCATGGGCATATGGCCAGTAGGATGATACCTGTTGTGTGTGCTTCAGGACCAGACCTTGGGGTCGTGCTTGCGAAAATGGTCAGTCTGGAATGGGAACTCCAATTGGCTTAACCCTTCTTGCTTGGCCTGCACGGTGTACTACCATGTAGAAACCAATATGAACCCCATAGGGTATGAAGGCTCACTTCTTATCTTTTACCTAAGTAGCATTATAACCTTGCAAGATGGTCTGATAATAGATTTCCCCAAGTATTAGTCGATCGGGGACGTATAGAGGCAACATATGGGGTGCTCCAGTGGCGCCGAAAACCCTAATGTAAGTATCGCGCTCATCCAGATACTAATGGCCAACTTTCGATACAACCTTTTTGGCTGCTTCCGACAGCCTTGGGCACTCTTTCTTGAACAACAAGAAGTGATAAACTGATTGCAGATGAGAGAGTAGGATTTCTTGTAACTGTTCTCCCACAATATGTTGAAATACACATGGACTGGGAGCTCTTATGTGTGTTGGCTCAAGTTCATTCCAACGAATACATTTCTAGCACAAATGACATCCAATAGATAAGAATCCATATAGAAGGATGGGGTTTCTCCCTCTTTCGACATTTGAGCTTGTCGTATGCAAGTGCTTAGCTGTTTGGAGATGATGTCACCCCAATTAAAACTTATTTTGGAAATGGCTACCATATAAGCTAGAGGCATCCAAGCCTCTGAAAACCAGGAGCACTCTTTCTCCCCATGCAATCGGCAAAGGAGAGCCATTAGGTAGATGTATAGCTCCCTCAGGTTAGCAGTCGGGTACCATCCAGAGGTCCGATTGGTGAACTTTTTATCCTCTCTCCACCACGACACCATCGCCTTGCTGGTGTCATTTTTCTCATAGAATCTTACAGGAAAATCGGTGTTTAGTCGTTCTTTCGGCTCTCTGAGCTTATAGTAATTCTGCAACTTCCACTATGAGGAAAACCCCAACACATTCATCGTTGTCGTCGTTAATCAAACATATTTGTGTGTCAGTGTGATCGATAAGCCATTTCAGGAGTTCAATGTAGGGGAACACTGGAGTCCTGCTCGCCACCATATGCAGATACACCTTTCGTACATTCAGGAGGACTTCATCGTCGAGTCTTTTTGTATCAGGATCATTGTGAAGGGTATATTCGGGGAGTTCCTCCCGCTTAATTTTCTTGAAAAATTCTTCCCAACGTGGGAATACTGTCTTGGTCCCAATGTTCGCCTCTATGTCTCCAAAGGTCGAGGGTTGAACGAAAGCTTTCTTGGTGGCGGATTTGATGGCGGGCACCTGTTTTGGAGAAAATTCCAATTGTCTTGCCATCGCTGGGGACGAACCTTCTCCCACCTCGGGTTCTTGCAGCTTTGGTGCTCTTGGAGATTTCTTGGTGGTGGGTTTCTTCAGAGGCATCGTTCCTGCAACAAAAAACGATCCTTTAGGAAGGTGTACAGAGTGACATTGGATAAAACATATGAAATGAAGCATAAAACATCCATAGACCGGTACATACCTGTAACGCTTACTAAACTGTTGTTTTCTACTCACTGGACCTTGGAAGTTATCCCCGAACTGCTCGTCTCGCTCCTCTGGATGATTTGAATTCCTTCGCACATAGAATAACCTTGTTTTCAATGACTTAAAAGAATATAACAGGAGAGATCCTACCAATCATATCAACCAGTTAATACGAGTAATGAGTGAAATTCAAAACAATCTACCACTGAATTTCTGCAAATAAATTCTACGTGGATTGATGATGGAGGCACGGGGGGGGAGATGCACTGTATCGGCATGTTCAAATGGTCCTTTTGATTCGCGCATGAATTAGAAACTAATGCGAGATTATGGAATTAATTAACCCTTTAAATGCGTCGTATCTAGCGTATCTCAGAGCTAAAACATCCCATCGTGTCGTCTTCTTAGTGGGCAGATCGGGAATCAGCGATATCCTTATGCATGTTTTCATCGGTATCCTCCTGAGAAAACTTTCGACGCCGATTGATTTCATCGTACGGTATCGACATGGCACAACTGACTTGGGATACAGAGTACTAATGACTAGGAACTTAGCTTACAGGTAATGGTCGGGCTCGGGGCTTTTCTCAAGTCAAGCACTTTAAGCTAAACTAGGGTCTGCCAAATCCAAAAAGGTATCAGAGGTCAACTTTCAGCAATAAACCTATGGCGCATCCTCCTTATAAGTTAACCCCCTCGAAAAAATCCCCAATACCAAAAACGTTTTGGAAGTCGGCGATCGGTGATATCACTTCATTATTCGTGAGCGCTTACTCTCTTAGTCTTTCATCGATCTTGAAGGGATCGATCATCGGCGATATTCTCGGTGATGCTTGTCGTGAAAGAAATCTCGTGTCTTCCGATGTCGATGAAGATCGGAACTCAACAACTTTGGTTCTCTCTATCGTTTTCTTTCACGCTTAATCCTTTCCGATGCCAAATTCCTTAAGCGCATCAGGGGAAAGCTTTGACTGTCAATTTTCTAATTTAGATATTAGTCTTTTAATTTAATGGTTTTCACATGTCCAAGAAAGATTTTAAAGACTTAATGGGAATCAAAAAATTATAAGCAAAGGCAACATTTTTCATACTGAAGTTGAATTAGATAACGCCAAAAGATTAAGTTGTACCCAAAAATTAAAATTTGACATGGGATTTTTAGGGTGTGTTGAGTGATGAACAGGTTGTTTCAATGTAGTCTCACTGGTTCCTCATCCAAATGGTATGTGGATGAAAAATTAGGGTCCCATTTGACCTTTGAATCATTGCCCAAGGCCTTTTTAATATTTTTCCAACTACCAGTTCGTCAAGATACTGGCCTAGAACTTCTCTCGAAGTTCAAACAAACCACTGCTTATCCATATAGCCGATCACATCCATGAATGGCATCGGATTCGTAGGTTGTGTAAAGAAGAAACCACCAAATAACAACGTCTTGATTGGTTTCTCAAATCCCTCGTCTTTGTTATTGCCAAGGATGCAACATCCACTTTTCCTCAGTCAGAAGAGGAATCCATCAACAAGGCTAAACAGTTTGACCTCATCTATGCTCAATCGGGTTACTTATACATGGCATTGTCTGATGCACTTAGACCCATACCATTTGGCCAGGATAAACCTGGGATGTCCCACGCTGCGGATGGGTTAATTAGTTCTATGAACCATCTCAACCCGTATGGCCACCCGTCGCCCGCTTATGGTGCACATTAATATCCACAACCATATGGAGGAACATATTATTACCCTCATCCAACTCACCAACAATCATATCTTGTTTCTCCCCCTCCACCAATGGGTGGACCCTCACTGGTACCCATAATTCATCCAGCCTCTCAACCAATTACAGGTCCACCTTCTACCTTCACATACAACCTTAGCACTAGTGAAAGCACTTCAACTTCCTATACGCCATATGGATCGTTGCCACAGAAAAATCCATATTATCCATTCCTTGGTCCTCCATAGCCGGTTGCTCCTCTACTAGGACAACCACATGCCGGTGTTAACTTTGTTCAACCCTCCCCCGTTGAAAAGCTTCAAACTTTTGAACAAATGAATACAGAAAATCTGGCCCATCCGCCAAATAATGCCAAGAAGAAATGGAAAAACTGAAACAATAACAACTTGGAACCAGGAGGAAATAACCCCCAACAAAACAACCCCGTTGGGGGCAACCAGAATCAAGGCAACCAAAACCCCCAAGGGGGAAACAATAGCAATCAACCATGACAAGGGAGGAATAATAACCTCCAAACTAACTTCCCTTGCGCTCCCTATGGTGAGTATGGACATTATACGCACCATTTCCCCCAAATCGTCGATTTCAAATGGATAAAAGAATCCATGAGCGTGCAACATCCTCCGACATCACCTACCCCTCAGTAGGCCCCACAACAGTACTTGCAAATACCACCTACGGTCGTTTTGCAAAACCCTATCCCACACCAAGGTGTTATGAATACCCAACAAGAGGTACACCCTGCTCCACCCCAAATGGGGCAGTATCAAAACCCAGGTCCCAATCAACCTGGAAATCTGGTTGATCGCAACATCCTCCTTACCAGTGAAGAAGATATTCTTTTGCAAACACACGATCGCCAATATGGTGTTCCCCCTAAATCTACCCCAACCACCTCAGAAGCATCTCCAGCTATAGTCGGACAACCATTGATGATTCCACGCCCCAACACTGAACCAAACCCTCGTATACCTCATATGTCGTTACGACAGAACGTAAATAACCTTCATGTTAGGGTAACCCATAACTACAGTCTGGTCGATGACTTAGCACAGTCTCTTGTAGCCATGTCTATATTGGAGGTCCTCCAAACCTGTCCAACTCAACGGAAATCCTTTCTTTCTACCTTGGGGGCAGTCGACCCAGTAGATACTAGACTCATCACCTTTGATCTAGATAGTGGAGAACCACGCCTCCCCAACCTGGTAGCTTTTCAGATACCAGTTAAGATTCAGAAAATCACAGTTCATCGGTGTATCATCGATGAAGGTGCATCCACATGCATAATGTCCAAAGTAGTCTGGAAAAAACTTGGCTCCCCTGAGCTAGTACCATCTGCCATCACCCTGCTAGCTTATGACGGTCGACCATCATCCCCTGAAGGGCTCTTTCAAAATGTCCCCATAGAACTTAGGGGAAAACCATCTTAATCGACATTGAAGTTATCGACGCCCCACTTGATTACAATATATTGTTTGGACGTAGATACATGTATGTTATGAAGGAGATGACCTCTTCTGTGTTTCGAATGATGATGTTCCCCCACAACAGGAAAATTGTCACCATCGAACAATTAACACATTATGAGCCTAACCATTCTGCCAACATCGATAACATTCTTCCCCTTATCCACGCTAGCTAAGATTGTTTTTTGGTCATTGACATGGGTACCAGAATCTTCAAGGACCCCTCCTTGTTGGGGGCAGATCATGGAGCACCAACTCTCCTACACCCCTCATCCCAAGTGTGTGTAGTACTTCTAATGGAACAGAGAACGAATACAATACTCCTCCCATCGAGGCCCCTCCCCACATCGAAGTTCCCCCAATTGAAGAACTAGCACCTCAGG